>JAQBSW010000138.1:0-112500 GCA_029291075.1 Eudiplozoon nipponicum
GTCGGCATTACGCCCTTTACTTACTATATATTTGGGTGAGGAATGTCGAATAATAGAACGGTGCAATCTCATATACGAATGTGTAAACCTACAATCTTTGACAATGCCACAATCAGACCCAGTCAATATGGATAAAAATGCGAATATCTTGACTTTGTTGATGTTATTTTCACATATGTATCTTCTTCTGACCTATAACAGTAGTATAAACATCAGACAGATTAAAATCTTTAATTAAGCTGCTAATCTTCTTCACTGCCTTCTTTATTATTTCATTGCCTTTTATACCGCAATTTAAATCCTTTATATTCACGATCAACAACATCAGTGCTTTGAGAAT
Organism: Eudiplozoon nipponicum; assembly: GCA_029291075.1. Classification (NCBI taxonomy): domain Eukaryota; kingdom Metazoa; phylum Platyhelminthes; class Monogenea; order Mazocraeidea; family Diplozoidae; genus Eudiplozoon; species Eudiplozoon nipponicum. The sequence continues at coordinate 341 of JAQBSW010000138.1, forward strand.
TTTGTGACCTATCCAGGTCATAACATGATTGAGGGTCTAACCGTATTGTTTTTTTCGAAGATCAATTTATATTAATTTAGGAGATTCAACTCTCGGTCACCTGCAAAATTTTCTAAATATTCAAAACTATTTTGCTGCCATTTTAGGAATGATTTTACAACTTTTATGTATTGCGAATTTAAGAAATATCAAAATGCACTATCAAAACGACGGTTGTAATTTTTTTTTGTCGTTTATTGCTGTTGAATTTTTTTGGTTGGCAGTATTCAAGTTATTTAGCAAGTATAAATAGCATTCCAGTCGTTGTATAGTCTTCATTAACCATTCCATAATTGAGGCTAGTATTTTCTTTAACACGTTTAGAACTCCAAAGAAATTTGTTCAAAGTCTCTAAAATTATTGCTTACTCCAACTATCCCTTGAAATGCGTACACTTTTAAAGTTAAACCATCTTCTGTCTGGCAATGCTCAGATTTAACCAGGTTCTTGTAAGTGACATACTCTGCAGAATGCTTTAAAAAGTCATTCCAAATTAACCGTTTCTAAAAAGAAGCCACTCTGACGATTAAAGTATGTGTACCAAGAAGCTGCACATTATGATTAGCTTAGGCATACAGTATTGGTATACATTTAGGATAGCGTAACTTATCAATTGTCAATGACCACCGAAGCGATAAATGCCCTGTTAAAAGTTCACCACTCATAGTATGCGGAATAGCTGCATCGTAACTACTTGCATTGTGTTCATAGATAACGAAAAAACATTTCACTATGGAACATAGAATGCCTCTTAATTTTAAGTTTAATGCCTTCGAAAATCCTTTTGGTATTAGCCTCAGCTTTATAACTGTTAAACCTATTTTCAACTTAGTTTAAAGAATCTAGCACAAAGCTGCTATTACAAGACAAGCCCTATGCCAACTTGGAGACGAAAATTGAATCGAACAAAGGGGTATAGGTATTTTTTATGCAATAATAAACTAAATGCCGCAAAATATCGCAAATGCATTTTGTCTACAATACACTTGGTAGTATAAAGGATTGCTGCGAGCAGTTAGTAAACTTTAAAGTATTTGTTTTGTAATCTTACAACTCATTGGCAACGCCACCTAACGGGTTTTTTAAGTTAATCTTTTGTTTTATATTAGACTCTGTTTGGTCAGATGGGCACCAGTTCATATCCTTTCCAAAATGTTGGTACAAATTTCCTTCCCATCTTTGTCTCCCTATATGACAGTTAAATTGCCACCTAGGTGAAATAAATTGAAATGAAGTATTACAGCGTTATTTCAGTAAATTTGTGATGTCGGTATAACTTAACCATTACATAATGTAAGAAATTTATTTTGTGTACTCGATTGGCAACGTCAATATAAGAAAATTTTTGTTGAACATTGAATAACGAAATGTAATAATTAAATTAAGTTATACTCTGTTTTGACATCATATATATATATATATATATATATATATATATATATATATATATATATATATATATATATAAATACGTGGCATGTTGTCAGTCTTAAATTGACAGATTTTATTATTCTAGTCAATCTAAAATATAAAAGCGATGCTCACAAGAACCAAACACAAGATAAGACTAAAAGATATACACTATTTATCAATTTATTTTTAATTATATTGAATAAAAGGCTTCGATGGCATAGGGTCAAATAGATAAATCACATAAGATATGAGTCTTTCGGTTAAAATTACGTGAGCGGGAACTCATGGCGGACACTTATTCTTGCCTTTTCAATACGTAAACGGTCGAAAAGATAAATTGCTTTTCATTTCCTCTGTGATATTTAATTCATAAAGAAAATAATTTATCTATAAGTGTCTTGGGAGTAAAGTTTTATTTAGTATAAATTTACTTCTCATTTCATTCCGATGTGCAAGGATAAAGACTTCATGCGATGCAAGAACTGTTTCATTAATAAATTCACCAGTAATGTCATAAATGAACATATATATATATATATATATATATATATATATATATATATATATATATATATATATATGAAATGCAAAACATGCGGAAAATGTAAACTAGAAGAGATTTTGAAAAAGAATAAATACCCATCATTGGTGGGCATTACCTCAAGTTCAGTTTAAATTTCTGCACATTCTGTTTCCGCATGCAAATTTAAGGTTACAAATTGTTAATCTGCAGTGCTTCGTATATTTGTATCTCATTTTTATTAAAGAATTTTAAAATTACCTTGATGGATATTTCTAGAAAGGTTTTAATATTTTGATTATATCAATGTGAAAAAATTTCAATTGAGTTCGAATTGTCTATTTTTACATTGAGAAAAAAATTAATTTGTATTAAAATTAATAGACTTGTTTTTTTGAATTTACAGAAATGCGCAGATTTTACACGTGAATACTTCAGTCACAACATTTATAAGTTGTGTTTGAAAAAAAACTATAAAGATTATACATGAAAATGTGTTTAGGCTATAAGGATAATGTGTAATGCGCTAACTTTTTTTCGTATTCTGTTTTCTACTCGTGGTTTGAGATTCCTGGCTGTGTGAACATTTAGCGTTAAATTAGAAAACAGGCATATGTTCATTAAAAATATTTAAATTTTAATGTTTATAAAGTCTTTATCTCCTCCCATTTTTGTCGATTGAGTGGTTTCATTTCATTTTATTTCTGTACTAATGATTATCGTTTTGATATATCGATTTTCGTAAATAATTTTATTATCCGCCGTCTGCATTACTCGTACTAATTACTTATAAAATTGTTAATTCTATCATTTAGTCATTGCTATTAAGTAAATATGGCAAGTATACCTAATGATAACTATATGTGTTACATTTTAGCATTAACTACAATTTAGATATAAACAAAATGGACATAAGGTTTAGGCCAATAATCGTCAAATTTATTCAATTGTCAAATAAAAGATGCGCACGAATGATCAGCATTCATAATCCAACGGAATATTTGCAAACCTATTAGAGTAAATGCGCAACACATTATTCAACAAGGTATGATAGATTATAAGATATATAAGGAACATTTATTTGGAAATAAGGCATAAATGTGCATAATTAAATAGAAATATAAGATGATAATATATTTATTTTCAATGTTTCGCTCAAACTTTTTATATATATATATATATATATATATATATATATATATATGAAATAATGTGCGTAATTATACTTAAGAATAAATAATTATTTCTGCAATAAGTAATAAAAACACATTCAGTAAATAAATTAACTATTGTTCGTGTAATAAAAATATCGATTAGTCTTGACTACAGTGAATTTTAAATTATTCTTTGAGTAAACTTGGCATTCTCAATAAAAAAATTAAAGTTAGTTTCAATATTTTTTATGTGTGTCACATATACATCAACCAGCTCTATGACCATACGATGTTTAATATGCAGAAGATATCATAAAATTTAGATGCACTCATATTTCTTCATATACAAAGTCATTTATTCTAACTGCGTAATTTAAGTTTCTATATATCTAAACTTAATCGATACAAGAGATTTCTTCGTAATGGTGGTATACTGATGGCCACAAAATAAGCAAATATATTTCCATATTTCTACTTATTTATATCTGTGTTCATAGACATCTGTATTACCAAAGTTGATTTATGGGACGGAAGAACTTGCTTGATCGTGCGTATGCTTATTGTGGATATTAGCAGATTTACATTTAGTATGATAAACAACACGAATTACAATCCTTCGGTTTTGTAATTTATTGGTTATAATTATTTTCGGCTAATGACAAACAATCTTTATTTCACTTTACTTGTATTCATTTGCTGAATTCGTATAAGGATTTATAGATTTTGGCGTATTTATTTTTGACAATTTATATTGTCATTCTTGTATTCTTATAAGTTCTACGCTTAATGTACAAAAAAGTTCATCGAGATCTGTCTTTTGATCTGATAGATTGTGTGTACGAATGTTCAATGCTATAAAAGGCTCAGCACACATTATAAAAAGCAAGTTGGCTTTCAAGTCGCATTGCCGAAAAATTACGCGTTTATTCTAATACTGATGGGTCCTAAATAACCACCAACCCATGCGTACATTTGATTATACCTTTCGTTCAGGCTAAAATTAATTTACTTTTCTGGTCCAATTTTAACTAATTTGGCAGTGGGTACTCAACATATGATAGCCAATTGTATATTATTGATTATTTACGCAATTCAAGGCAATTCGATAACAATGGATTGTTGGATTTTTTGTAGTTTCAGATCCGGTATATATTAATTATAATAAGGGGCATCGTATAAGCATAAATGTTATCTGATAAAAGTATAATTGTAACTGGGATATACCAAAAATAATTTTTGTACTTACTATAAATAACTGTTCAAAACTTGTATGTTTAATTACACGCTACCGCAGGGTGGCTCAGTGGTTAGAGCACCATATTCCGAAGTGGACGTGCCCAAGTTGGAACCCTGTATGCGGCAAATTTTGGCCAGTACGTGATGAGTTCCCAAAAAGGACGAAACTCTTCAACTGAATGAATTGCCTTTTCTGCACTATATAATTCTTAGTTTATACTGACAAAATGTAAGTACTTAATGAAGCTGGTCTTTATATTTCTGCACTTGTTCTAAATATTTGTTCAAAACTTATAGGCTTTCATTTCGGTTCAGAGTTTCTGCAATCTATGTCTGGTAAATAAACTAGATGATGTCAAAAGTAAGCAGTTTTATTAAACAGTCGGTTTTACATATATTATTTACATATAGCTAATTTATGTGAAGAAAGTCTGTTTGGCAATCGATCGTAATGCTGATTTTAATTACGCTTTCTGGTCCAATTTTAACTAAATTGATAGAAGCTACGCAACACTAAATATAAAATTGTAAATCACTGATAAATTCTGCAATTCAAGGCCATTTGAGTACAACTGATTGCTAGTTAATATTTTTTTTAAAATTTAAGATCTTGTGCATATTACATATTATAAGGGACATCGTATATGCATAACGTTTTTCGGATAAAGGCATATGTGTTACTAAGTAATTCCGTAAACTAGTTTTATACTTATTATAAATATTTGTTCCAAACTTGCAGGTTTTCATTACACGTCAAACTTTCTATAATCAATTTCTGGTAAATAAACTGGATGGTGTCAAAAATAAGCCCTTTAATTAATCAGTTGGTTCTACTTTTCATTAGTTACGTATAGTTAATTTTTATGAAGAAATTTCTGTTTCATAGTCGATCGTAGTTGAATTGTGGAAAAATAGGCTGATTTACATCCTAAATGACTAACAATTAAAATTTCATTTCTTCAGTCATACTGGTAATAGTTATTTATTGATTTAATTGACTACAAACCAAATTGCTAAAAAGTTAGTTTAAATTTTTATTTACAGTAGCTGTTGGAGTGACTAATTTTTAACTATATATTGAATTGTAACTGTATGCTCAAGTCTGTCTTCTTACATGTGATCTAAATCCATTCTAGTTTCAAGATTGAGTTTCAACCAGGTTTGCGCTGTCTTTAACATTTTATTGAAGAATCTTTTTTTATTTAGGCAGCCATACTTTATGCTAATTATGATGACATTTATCCAAAGGGAAAAAACACAGTGTGGATAGATTTTAGTTTTAATGCTTTTGTAGTTAGGAAGTTTCAAGCGTTAGCGTTTAAATTGCAAGTTGTTTAAATTGACAATTTTAATTTGATGCCAATCTGGCCGACTGATTCACAACATGAATCCAACAATCAAACAGGCCTGTCTAGTATTAAATATTATTGCAGTGTGAGTTGAATTAACACCAGTTTAAAGCATTTATATATATATATATACATATATATATATATATATATATATATATATATATAATTTCAAATGATTATGTTAAAGCCGGGTACTTATTATATCGTAAAGGAGGCCTGGTAAATGTGGATTAATTTCTCCAACTTCGTCTTTCGCAAAACAATGTAATTTATGGATGAGTCTGTGTCCCATTTAAAAAATATATTCCAGTTCGCCATGGTTTGTTTAATGGACTTGAAGCTTTTTTACCAGTTTCTAATGTATTTGATGTTAAATTGTGTATTTTCTTTCGATTTTACGCAGTTCTTCTATATATGACACTGCAAGTAAATGTCTCCATGGTTGCTGTAAAAGATCTTGAAGAGTTGGAATTTTAATTTTACCATCCAGCTTCCTGTTTCTCCTAGTGTTAAAGCTAAAGTTTGCTGTAGTAATTACAAAATAGGCTTGCGTTATTCGATTTGACCACCGCGAAATTATACCGGCTGGTAGATCACCTTTTAAATTGCAATTTCACAAGATGTCTTGGTTGGAATCTTCTGTAGCACAAATCGGTTTCTATAAATAGTTCGGGATCTTTGTTTAAATTTCACAAGTTTCCACACGTTAAATTAGCTCTTTCTCGATCATTTGCACAGAGCGGAAAATCGCAACTCGGTTACCTAGTTTGTTGATTATGCTGAGTTCACCAATATTGGTTGAGTAGTTTATACGGATTCCCTCATAATTTTTTTAAAAAGTATGTCGTCCAGCCGAGACTTAATTATCCCTAACTCCGCAGTCTATGTGTTCATTTGTGCATATCATACTCTTACTCAGTTTTTTTCAATCCGCCATATGCCATTTGTTTAACTCAACACATATTTTATATTTTTTAATCAACTATTTTATTAAGTAAAACAAAACACCAATAGGTATTATTTTATATTCAATTCTGCGAAATGAATGCAGCATTTATCATTGTGCCTACTGCTTCGTATTAATGCGTGCACTTTTCCGAGCACTTTCTGTTGTATTCACTTCAGTTCTAGATTGGACAATAAAAGTGTACTCCACCTCAAAGTTGACAATTGCTACAAATTATATTTCACGCCGCCTATACATCGGCACAACATACAGGTAATGTATTTATATCTACCTGAATAATAAAGATTTTCTGTGCAACGCACTTAACGTGTAACATTGTAAATTAAATTTTCAAGAAAGACGCAATATTTTCGTTGTATATTTTCTGTAAATTCAATTTCTTAATCGGATTAATTGGCCAATTTCAGGGTTTTGGCTGAATTTGCTAATTTTGGTACGCTAACAGATGTGTTAAACGGGCCATGGTCAATTATATTTTCCATACTTTTGCTACAAGGGATACATAAAATCAACCACATAAATGCAACCATTCACAACTACAACTATGAATTCCTAGAAAAGTCGAAATTTACTGGCTGGAGTTTATTATGTGTAGATAATTGCATTAGACCGTTATGGTCATTAAAAGCAGCGATTTTTGCTTACGCCTAAAATACAATTCACGCTTCCTTACACAAAGAGGCGCCTGCTCAGCATAAATGTGATGGATACGCATTCAGTAATCAAACAGGATAACGTTGTTCATTTAGACCAATGCTATGGTCTCTCAGTGTGTTATGTAAGCCGAAATAACCGACTACTAATTAAGCAGACTGCAGAGTATTTTAGAATCAACATAGGTGGCAAAGTGAAGACCATTTCCTCGATAATGAATTGTTTAAAGTTAATTGTCATTACTCCTTTTCAGATGATGTCAACAAAAGAAAACAAAAAAATACGTGTTCTTACAGCAAAACTGTTGCTAGTAACATAAATATTTATCAGTTAAATAGGCAAACGAAGTTTACAGGTAATATCTGTATAAAATTTTAATCATGCGGAGGCGTTTTTGCGAGCGTCAGATTGGGCGCTTTTTGCTTCATGTTCGCGGTTTTTTAAAGCATGCTAGTGTAAATGCCCCGGCAGCAAGTAAATGACGTGCAACGTTATAACATATTAAATAAGCCGAAGATAATGAGAGAAGTTACTGTCGGTGGCCCTTTTTAGAGTCGGAATTGCGTTCCCTGGCAAATGCCGATAAAGTTTGGTAGTGTCGTAGTGTCTAGAAGTACTCCTAGACACTTGAGGCCGGCTCGGATTGATTGGCTAGTGTTACTTCGTGTGGATGCATCGGGTTAAGTAGTGTTGTCGAAACAACAGAGGTGAGTTGCTGTTCGAAGGCTCAGAATAGACTTGGTGTAGATCTTCAGCAACACCGTGATGGCTGGCACACGTAGAAGTCCAATTAATGGATAATCGCTCACGTATGACTAGTTGTGCAGCATCAAGAAGACTGGCGTGACTTAAGTCCAAGTGACTATGTGACACAGCGTGATAAACGCAAGTCCAGAGGAAAATGCAGGTAAACAGCCAAGTGGAGAGAGCGACAGCAAGCACTCATAGCGCGCAGAGCGGAAATGTCAAGTATGTGTGCAAGCGCAAGGTCGCACGCCATTGGTCAACGTCAAATTTCGCTTATTTTAAATTGTTACCGCGTAATCAAATTAGAATTACCTCTAGGCAATATGTCGGCGAATTAATCTGAACCGTTAAATGCGCACCGCCATATAAAGTACCTGTTAAGTTCAGTTCTGGCAAAGATCAAACAAGCTTTATAATCTGAGCTTTAGATACTTGCTTTATCATAAGTGCATGCTTTAATGAACGATTTAATTCACAATTCAATTCATAAATTTCTTTTTTAAAAAAGTGTTAAAATAAAGGTCGTTGATTATATTAATCAGAATTCAAATAAACGAAAAGTCAGTTTGCCGTCGTACACTGATGATGATCATGGAAGGACGAAACTCGTCAGTGTGTGCGACTGGCGGTAGATTTGATATATTTTACGACGACTGGTTAAATACAATTGTATTGGTGTTTACTTCAAACTCGCAAACTTGAATTAAAGTATATATATATATATATATATATATATATATATATATATATATATATATATATATATATATATATAAATGTGTGAGGAAGGCTTAAACTGTATAAAAAAAATTTTCATCCGACATTTTCAGTCATGTACAATGTATAGAAGTCTACTAGATATCCGAGTCGCATACCTAATTTTGCTTTCCATACATATGCAATGTGGTTTGATATTCGCTAGTTAGTTTGCCTTCGTACTGTGATGTTGATCAAGGAAGGTCGGAACGCGTCAGTGCGTTACGACTGGCGGTAGTTTTGTTATGTTGTCAGATGACTGGCTAAATACAATGGGATTGGTGTTTACTTCAAGCTCGCAAACTTGATTTAAATAATTGTTATCACCATCCGCGCAATCAATTATTATTTAATTGTATTTTTTATATATGTGTGTGGCGAAAGTAACAAACAGCTAATTTTCGTGACTGCATAAAAAAATGTGCATCCGACATTTCCAATCACGTACAATTTATGCAAGACTACTAGAGGTGAGATCCGCATGTCTAATTTTGCTCCCCATATATATGCAATGCGACTTGATCCTCGCGAATCTATTTGCTGTCGTACTCTGATGATGATCATGGAAGATCGAAACGCGTCATAGCTTGCGACTGGCGGTAGTTGTGTTATGTTGTCAGACGACTGGCTAAATTCAATGGGTTTGGTGCTTTCTTCAAGCTCGCAAACTTGATTTAAAGAATTGTGACCACCTTCTGCGTAATCAATTATTGTTTAATTGTATTGTCTCGGTTGTTGACACGATATAAACACCCAGTTGGTCTCTTAATAAAGATTGGCCTGCAATTTAAATGCTCTCGGTCGTGTAACAATGCACGGGTTATCTCGGCTCCAAGTTTTTTGTTCGTTGAATAAAAGATGCTATGCGATTTATGTTTCAGTTAGGTCATTCTTAAACTTCTAAATAATAATTATTTCGCTTATTGAAGCGTGCCGTAATTGTGAGTCAAGCTTACGAAACATAGTTCAGTAAGGATATTTTTCACAATATTTCTTTCACAAAAAACAGGAAAATTCGTCAGTAAAATAGATTAGGTATAACTAAATGTCCAAAGTATACATATTCATAAAAAATTGTTTGTTTATATAAACGCGTAGAGAGAGGATGTTGCAGCTTATTGAGCACGAAATACACACCTCTTTATTCTTCCAATGTTAGAAAACAGATCGTAAACCTCCAACATATTTGAAGAGCGATTTCTGTAAAAAATGTGCGTTTATATAGCGAAATAGCACGCTGGCGTCGTTCGGTTTGCACAAAAATATCCTTCGATTTTCAACTTTATCAATACGCTTTCCTCTATCGTACTGGGCATTAGCTGTATGTGTGCAAATAAACAATGTAGGACTGAAGAATTTAAACGAGCTTATATTACAAATTTGTGTTTAGTTGCCCATTAAATGTATAATGAAACTTTCTTTCTTTAATTTAGCATTTGATTGTTCAGGATGTTTATTATTAACCAAGTAAAAATTGTGATGTATGTGGCTCTTTAAAAAATAGTTTATGTTTCATGTTTGGTTAGTAATAGCAGATTTTACATAGAAATTAATTGTCATTGAAGTAACTAGCATTTTAGTATCGTTGACTAAAGCAAAATAGTGCTCCGATGTTTATTTTCTCTCTGATATATTATTGGGACTTGACTTAAATCCTGATTAAAAAATAATCTAGTAAAGTAGTATTATATTATCGAACTGGAAATTTGTCTAAATTTCTCTTAATAACTTCCATTTCATCACAAATCGTTAATTTTATCCGTGTTTTTAGGTTTTCTGTTTCAATTGATTGTCCTTAACGGTTTTAATCTATAGGTGTATAATGTAATAATTTGACTGTCCTAGTTTGTTTATTTTGCACTGATTAAGACATAAGTTTGGTATAAATTTTGATTGCCATTTGTGACATAGCGAATCCTATTTTATGGAAAATAGGCATAAATGCAACTAAATGATATGATAATGTTTATTTTCTCTTGCAAGGGAAGGAAAAATCTCAGTGTTTAACAATGTTAAAAACATCCATGGCCTTTAAGTTTTTCAAAAAAATTAGTTATTATGCAGAAAGAGTCGACAGATTGTCCGGAGCAATTACTTTCTAGCCAACTTGGCAGATTTATTTCGTAATTATTTGAACACACTAATTTATTTCTTTACTCAAAAAGTAGCACACCTCCACTCTTTTTGCGTGAATGGTGAATGATCTTATTTTGATTGAACCCTCTTCACTTCACGTATCGATTGTCGCGGATTCACGACATCGCAGATTTTTTTCTTTATATTACATGAGAAAATTTTTTTAAATAGTCGCGATATATACAGACCAAAATTATTTTGTTAATTCCACAAAATATTTTGTTAATTCCATTAAAGCATAAATAATAAATTGAATTTCCTAGTCTACGAACGACGAAGGCAGCATAATATAGTATAAAAAAATATACATAACTTGTATTACAAATAGTAACTAACATGACAAAAAAAGAACCATAAATACAACAGTTCTCTACCAGTGTACTTAATATTCTGTTGTTGGCAAAACCCAAAGCCTAGCGGCGTGGTGACGAAGTGCGATGTAAGACAGTCTGTCATTGGTTCCAATGGTTACTGATGACGAATCAGCGCCCAAGTTTTGTAATCTCGCCTGTGATTGGTGTTTTCACCGCTGCTCCAACCCGCGGAATGTTTCCTTGAGTCTCTCCTTGTAGCCACTTTAACTCCTGCGCTCACGCTGGACAGATACGCGTTTACTGTGTGTTTTTTAACCTGTGCTGTCTGTGACAGGCCGAATACACGTTAAATAATTACTATAAATATTGTGTCGCTACTTTGCGGATTTTCAGCTACGGCGACCGGTCCTGGAATCTATCTACCGCGATATACAAGGCTTCACTGTAATCTACATTCATTCGCAGCACTCGCACGGATATTAAGTAGTCAATTTCGGGTTGAAGTTTTGGTGTGTGTGTGTGCCTGTGTGCTTATAAGTAAGATTCTCAGCAATGAATTAATCAGTGCGTACGATCCTGTTTCTTTTCTACTGCTGGATTGTGCTGTAATCAGGCTTTCGAAGCTATAAATCGTTTGCGCTAAGCATCAATTTCTATTGTATATATTTGATTATCCACATATTTTTGAGCTCACGTTTATCCTCCTAGTTAACACGCATGGAGTGTTATTCAGTTTGTTTATAGAAAATTACAATAATTTTTTTTATTTTTTGTAATTATTCGATCGTAATTTGCTATAAGACCAGTTGAACGTTTAAAGTTGTTTATGTGAAGGACCGCCAGACACGAATGGATACCAGAATATCATTTCTGGCTGTGCTAATTCAAAGGTGGTCAAATGGATTTTACAAATATTAAGTTTGTTTAGTTTAGACCGCCACTTGTTGTTTTTTAGATGCTGTTCTACATTAACGCACTAAATATGTTATATAAACCTATCTAAACAAAAAAACATTCAGATAAACTCCTTCATGCGTAGGAAAATTTTCTATATCAATTTTTAAGCAAACGCACGAAATAGATAAAATTTTCACCAACGAGATATTTTAGGAATTTTTTTACCTAGTAGCAATTTAAATGAAGAGAACATTAGGAACAAAACGGTTAATAATATATACACATAGATTTCGTGCGTGTGGGTGGAACACAATTATGACAAGTTACTATGTCACGAAGAATTTTAATACTTTGTCAAGGAATGTCGGACAGTTTAACGATGCAATCTTCCGTGCGTATGTGTATTTCAGCGAAAATTGTGAACTACGTATAATGATTTCAACAACGCAACTTCGAAGAAATATATTACGTTGCATAAAACGTAACATATACGTAGCAACACTTTGGTTCTTTAGGATAAGTTTCATTTCACCAAATTCAAAAATAAAATCAAAATTGAACACCAGCTATTCTGGCTGTAATCTACATCAGTCAACACATTTCCTGGTAAACGTGATATAATTCAACGACGGAGAAAATAATAATTTAATTATTTGCTGAAGACAAATACTTAGGCCATTACGATACGACAGGTTGGACATGCCGAAGTCACATTGTACTCAGTCTAACTTCGGAACATGTTTACTCTCCTATTAGATCTAATTTGTTAATACAATACGCAATACCGAACACAAAAATACATAAATGTTAGGTCATCGCAATAAGAATATAGAGCATGACACAAATATACAGCAATTTTATCCTACTATCTAGACACCTTGGACGATTTAAACGACCGACAGCCTCAAATATTTAACAAAATTAAACCAAAATATTCTCATAACCGATAACCGTATTATTAGTTTCGTTGACTTATTGTATAAGGCAGAAGAGATAATTAATCCATTGGAACGGTTTATTCCTTCTCGAGACCTCTTCAAGTACCTTCAAGATTTTTTACACGAATAGGACTCAAAAGGGGACATACTTCTTTCAGGGACTTTAATTATATCTGCTGTGCACTCGGCCAGAAATTGCATTCAATTGTATATTCATACTACCTTATGCTTTTGATCAGATATGCGTACACGTGGAGCCTATGCAGTAACAGATTAAACCTAAACTGAGTCAGTTAAATGTAGACACCGAGTTACCAGAGGAAAATTTATACAAATGAAAATTTATGCAATTTTGTATTCATTCAATATAAATATACTATATAGTAGGGTTCTCGTTTTTATAGAAACACGCAATCTTGAACGATATGTTTTACCACCGCCTGCGCAATCGATGCAGTTTTAAGTATTCTATAACTTTAATTCAATGACTATTCGTCAAGTAGAGTGCTATCTGTTCTACAGTAAGTCACTGTGGGTGGCTAGTTAGAAGTTTAGGTCCAAATAGATGCTGCTGTCTGCATCTGAACAAACAGTTAACCAAACACATTGGTCAGTATGCATCAGAAAACTGAGTAGTGTGCAGTTGTGTTGCGCAGTGGATAGTCATTGAAATCGAAGTAAATGTGCTCTGGTGTGAAACCTGTCAACCGCAGAATTATGGACACTACTTAGAGAATTCCCAACAAGTACAAATCCGGTCTACTGTATGAATTCTCTTTACTACTTTATACAATGCTTCATTTATACCGACAAATCTATGTATAGTGCAATTGATGTTTAAATCAAGCATGCAACAATTATTTCAATAATATATTTACACAGCAATTCGCATTTCATTTGGAAATAATGCTAATGTACCGAAAGTCATCACGAAACAGTTATTTTATAAATAATATTTCAGTATTTTAAAAGATAAAATACTGCTGCACACATTAATTATATACATAACCATTTCTAATTTAATACACGTCTTAAATTTGTAACCAAGAAGCCATTGCACATTTTGAAAAGGGTCATATAGAAGCTACTATACACCTTTACGCACAACCTAAAAAGTATTGTTTATTTCAGTTTGATGTATTTTATTTTCCCTTTATAGTTAATACAAATTGTGCATGGAGAAAATTATTTTAAATATGTTACTGGAATTTTGTTATTTAATCGTATTTAATCGAAATTTATATCGATTGTCTGAAGCATTCAACTGTCGATTTGCAAATCAGGAAACCGTTAAAGGAATCTGCCACTTCCATTGTCATAGATGATACTCAAAGGCAAGGAGAGATTTTGGTTAGTGAAAGAAGTTAGCGAAAGGGATTCAGATAAACTACCTTGAATGTCATTCGTCGTAACCCATTTCAGGTATTAATGATCTAAACTGTGTTTTACACTTAACTGGGTACGGCTCGAGCATCTTAGAAATTTCTGATAGTTGAGGCAACATAAACCATTATGAAATTTCTAACGCGTATGTGTCATCGTCTACAGCAATGAACGAACACGTTAGAACAATTAAACGAAAATTGATTGAGAGGGCTGTGATAAAGATTATTATAATCAAGGTTGCGGTCTTAATATAAGCACCTGACCCATTAGTTACTTACATATGTCAGTATAAACTAAGAATTGTATATTTTAGAAAAGGCAATTCATCCAGTAGACCGGTTTCGTCCCTATTGGGAACTCATCACGCACTGGCCAGCCCTGTCCGTGGCAAATTCTGGCCAGTACCTGATGAGTTCCCCATAAGGGAAAATATATGTAATTAATGGGTCAGGTGCTTATATCTACCAGGTTACTGTTCGCCCTGTGCTACTGTATGGCTGTGAGACTTGGCCATTACGTTCTGAGGACTCCAAAAAGCTCGAAGTATTCGACCATTGGTGCCTTAGGTACATCACAAAGACAAAATGGATGGACCGAGTGTCGAACGCATCTATTCGTCACCAATGCGGTGACATCATGCAACTATCCGTCAGGATCCAACATCGTCGACTTCAATGGTTCGGGCACGTACTACGCAAACCCGAAGACGAAATGGTGAAAACGGGTATTAGACAGATCAATGTAAACTTCCGCGTCGCAGAACGTCATTGGCCCTCTTTATGTGCCGAAATGGCTGCCAACCGCCCGGCATGGAGAGGCTTAATCTGGGATATCAATGGAGCCGGCTTATCCTCTAAAAGGAGTCAGCCGCAGTAAAGTAAAGTAAAGTAAGTGCTTATATCAAGATCGCAACCTTTATTACACTAAACTTTAGAATAATATTCAGTGAGACAATTGCCACTTAAGAAGTTTATGAATTAAAACAGTATATGCATTCCAGAAATTAAAAAGCACTTTTTAAGAAATAAACGTCAGGATCAGGTGTATTCTCTTCTCATTTCTCACAGTCGAGCGAATGTTTACGGACCTACATAAGCGTAAGAAAGTATTTAGAGATCCGATTTTGGATAATCAGGACATGCAGAAACATCGCTTATTGGAGCAACGAGAAAATTGACGAAAGAATTAATTGAAGTTTTTATGGAGCACTTCAGTGAGACGGGGCAACACGTTATTAACAGGAAAATCTGAGATCCGTTTATGCGAAGATCTTGGGTATGACGCCGGAGTTAGCAATGCACAGTTTTCCTTTCAGAACTAGTTTGCCTACACAATTTTATAATTAAGGCAGGCAAGGATATGATTTTTATGTGATCAGATATGGTAGAATTATATTAAAAAGTTTTGATTTTTAACTATGAACTGATACGATACTACTATATCCATCGAGTTGGTTAAGGAGTGATCGGTTTACATACGAGCAGAATGTCTCTCCCAACAGATAATTTGTGATCGCTAATATGTATGGTGCCTCAAATAGATGCTCAGACTCTAGCTATTAGTATAAGTAGGAGGTTTTAAATTGAAGAGAGTCTGGTTTATATTGGTTTGTAAAATTCTTCATTTCAAAACCAGAAAAATTGGTAAACATTACGATACGTATCTAACAATACAGCGCAGAGACCGATGGCGCAACAAACCAAAAAATTTGCTGTAAAACCGTTTTAATAACTGCATGGTACCAAGTCCTTGTGAATGCATTTGCGAGCTTGGAATTATCACCAATCCCTTTGTATTTAACTAATTCGTCGAAAATCAACGCAAAACTACCATGAGCCACAGGCACTGACGCGTTCCTGCCGCTTGTAAACATAACGAAGGCCCGATGGCGAATTCACTCGTAAGCAGCAAACAACAAAACACATTTAAGAAAAGCGAATCATATACTCGGCTCTCACCTCTGGTATTCTCGCATACATCGAATATGACTAGAAATATCAGCAACACAATTTCTAGGCTGACACGGGCATTAACTTCTTGCGGCTGTCGCCATATATATATATGTGTGTGTGTAATGCAAATAAATTATCATCGACTGCACGGTTCGTGTTAATAGATCTTTAAATCAAGTTTGTGGGCTGGAAGTGATCATTAATGACTTTGTAATTAACCAGTCTTTGAACAATACCTATAAACTTCATTCAAGCATACAAACTGACGCGATTCGATCTTCCATTATCATCATCATTGTGCGATTATAAACTGACTGGCGGAGCTCAAGCCGCAAAGATTATATAAGAAAAGTGGCTTTCACCTATGTTAATCTCGCTTAAAATAAACGCCAATCCCAATGAATTTAATAAGTTGCACAACATTTTGCACACAGTTTTTGAAACACCCAAATAGTAAACAATGATGCGTCTCGAAGAAAATTCAATTTCTAAGTAAGGCCATTTTTAAAAGTTTTAATAAAATTTAATTACTTCAGTATCACATTTATCAAAGAAATATCTTGTGAATAATAAATTCCTTTTAGAAAATAGACTGCGAATTAGGAGTAAACAAATCTCAGACTTATTCGTCAAAGTATTTCATAATTGGCCAATAAATCATCCAGGCAAATGTCTTCAATTTTCCAGAAGAAATCACCCTTTGTTTAATAATTATTTGATAATAGGTCCCATGAAACTTATAGTGTAATACGTTAGCCACTTTTTCATGTTTCTCTTATATCTTTAATTTGGTGAACATATTTATAGACGCATAAAAAAAATATTTATTCATATTTAAATAGTTTAAGCTGATATATCAAATATAATGAACTGGTTGCATAGACCATTAATGTATAATTATATTATATATATATATATATATATATATATATATATATATATATATATATATATCGTGTGTTTGTTTGGTGATAATTGTACAGATCAATAACTCCCAAAATAACATTAAATTTACAAAGCATTTTTGCGCTTGAATAAACCGCTAGTTCATTATAGAAATTATTTTTTTAAATATTGTTTTAATTTCTTTAAAATGCTTTTTATTAAGTAAATCATTTTATTTTTTGTTCAACCTTGTTTTTTGTATACGAAATGTTTTGTGAGGTTATCTCTTTGTCTTCCAACTTTATTCATGTCTTCATAATTCTACTAAATTACATTTATCAGAATTTATGCCTTATTTTTTAGTGCGGGAATTTGGAAGCGAAGGATCCCAGGTATTTTATGCAGTTTTGGCTTTCCATTTATTTAATTATATTTAAGATAAATGGAACTTCGGGATACGATTCCGAGACCTACCACATACAATTTGGCAAAAAAGAAATATTTGGTGAAATATATTATTGTACTGACTTAAATGCTTTTTTTTAAATTGGCCAGGCTAGGTTACATAATAATATATTAGTACGGATTCAGCCGGCCAAACCGGAATATCATCCGCTATGGATCCGTCTAAATTCAATAGTTCCAAAGAGAGTTTCCTCGAATACGCACGAAATTAGTATCTGAGATATTCACGAAAATTCAAAGAAGACAAGCCGATACAACCATATTTTTGGTCAATTTTGCGCTTTTGAGATAACGACATATATATATATATATATATATATATATATATATATATATATATATATATATATATATATGGTGTGTGTGTGTGTCAGCCAATATAAAGATAAACGTGTCATTTCAGTTGAGTTACAAATTGTCGGTGCTTAGCGAAATAGTTCAACTTGATGAATCTCCTTCACTAGGCTATACAATGCTAAGATTTACTGGAAAATTTCTATTTTCTACCAAAAAGGGCATAATGACCGATTCATTGCGAGAATACTCAGTAGCACAATACAATTTTCATTTATATGCATCCTTGGATTTCATTTCTTTAAGTTAATGTGAGCTAGACTTGCAGATTTATTTCTTTTCGCGTTGTTATTTTATTGCAGGTTGATTTGTGTTTTTTGCGAATATTTGTGTGTTTAGATTTCATTATTTTTTATTATATATTGATGATTGATTTCTGGTATTTCTTACACTGATTGACTGATATATGACCATGTGTTCACCTTTAAATACTACTTCTTGCGGAGACCTAATATATATGCAAGTATGTATAGGTGTTGCGAACCTAGTAAAAATTAGTTCAGTTGTGACCAGAAGGATAAACCGAAGGCAGCATGAACGGAATGAATAATCTCATGCACATTCGTTTTGTGCTTACTGGCGACTCATCAGTAAGAGCCGGTATTACGCCCTTTAACCACTATATATTCGGTAGAAGAATGTGGAATAATAGGACGGTACAATCTCCTAGACGAATGTGTAAACCAGTAATAGTGAAGCTAACATAATCTAAAGTCAACGACAATGCGACTTCAATGCTAACTCACACTATATAATATATATACCGAGTGTGTAAAGGATACTAACACTATGGCTATTGTGTTAGTAACCGATACCAAAATTATTGTACCGAAAAGTTACATGTTACTAACACTATGGTTTCCGAGTCGGAACATGGTACCAACATGATGGATATCAATTTATGCTATAGTTCACCGAAATTGAGAATTACAACAATTTCTGAACACCTGTTACTCCAGTAAATCCATACACCCTGGCCTTGATCGATATCAGTTATCACATTTCGCGGTAAACATGACATCATTCAATTCAATATATTACAGTTAAATACTGTTTGTTGCGGAGAACTAATATAATATGCAAGTATGTATTAGGTGTTGCGAACCTAGTAACAAATTAGTTCAGTTGTGACCAGAAGGATAAACCAAAGGCAGCATGAACGGAAAGTATAACCTCATGCACATTCGTTTCGTCCTTACTGGCGACTCATCAGTAGGAGCCGGTATTACGCCCTTTAACCACTATATATTTTGGTGAAGAATGTAGGATAATAGGACGGCACAATCTCCTAGACCAATGTGTTAACCTGCAATAGTGAAGCTAACATCATATAGTCTACGACAATGCGACTTCAACTGTAACTCACACTATAAAATATATATACCGTGTGTGTAAAAAATACTAACACTATGGCTATTGTGTTAGTCGCCGATACCAGCATTATTGTACCGAAAATGTACATGTTATTAACACTATGGTTTCCAAGTCGGAACATGGTACCAAAATGATGGATATCAATTTATGCTATAGTTCACCGAAATTGAGAATAATTACAATTTCTGAACACCTGTTACTCCAGTAAATCCATACACCCTGGCCTTGATCGATATCAGTTTTCACATTTCGCGGTAAGCATGACATCATTCAATTCAATATATTACAGTTAAATACTGCTTGTTGCGAAGAACTAATATATATGCAAGTATGTATTAGGTTTTGCGAACCTAGTAACAAATTAGTTCAGTTGTGACCAGTAGGATAAACCAAAGGCAGCATGAACGGAAAGTATAATCTCATGCACATTCGTTTCGTGCTTACTGGCGATCTCATCAGTAGGAGCCGGTATTACGCCCTTTAACCACTATATATTTGGTAGAAGAATGTGGAATAATAGGACGGTACAATCTCCTAGACGAATGTGTAAGCCGGTAATAGTGAAGCTAACCTATTCTAAAGTCAAAGACATTGCGACTTCAATGCTAACTCACACTATATAATATATATACCGAGTCTGTAAAGGATACTAACACTATAGGCCATTGTGTTAGTAACTGATACACATTTTTGAACTCGAAGAGTACCGGATACTAACACTATGGTTTCCGAGTCGGTACATGATACCAAAATGATGGATATCAATTTATGCTAAAGTTCACCCAAATTGAGAATTACAACAATTTCTGAACACCTGTTTCCCCAGTTAAATCCATACACTCTGGCCTTCATCGATATCAGTTATCACATTTCGCGGTAAGCATGACATCAATCAATTCAATATATTACAGTTAAATACTGTTTGTTGCGAAGAACTAATATATATGCAAGTATGTATTAGGTTTTGCGAACCTAGTAACAAATTAGTTCAGTTGTGACCAGAAGCATAAACCAAAGGCAGCATGAACGGAAAGTATAATCTCATGCACTTTCGTTTCATTATTTAAAAGTATCCGTTACAGACTCGGTATATATATTGTATAGTGTGAGTTAGCATTGAAGTCGCATTGTCGTAGACTATGATGTTAGCTTCACTATTGCAGGTTTACACATTCGTCTAGGAGATTGTACCGTCCTATTATCCCCACATTCTTGACCAAAATATATAGTGGTTAAAGGGCGTAATACCGGCTCCTACTGATGAGTCGCCAGTAAGCACGAAACGAATGTGTCATGAGATTTACTTTCCGTTCATGCTGCTTTGGACTATCCTTCTAGTCACATCTGAACAATTAGTTACCAGATTCACCAACACCTAACATACTTGGCATATATTCACCTTGTTGGCTAATCAATGTAATGTAATATATTCCCGGTATTTTGCTATACGTTTCTTGAGTTTTATTTTGACAATTTGCTAACAGCGAAGTTTTTGTGGATTGCAATAGTTAACGCCCATATCTTTTTACAAATTCTGTCACTGTAAATGACGATAATGATTCCATATGTAATGCTGCTTTTTTATTTAGTTCGTTAGCAATTCACTCGATGGTTATTTACGCTTACCAATAGTGGGCTCTGACTCGCCTAGATACTAGTACATTGTTGTTAGTTTGTTTTATGTAATATTGCACGTAGGTGGAACTTTAGAATATGTAGACTAGGGACTTTGAATTTTTTGGAACTGAGAAATTATCATATTGCTTAATGCCATAAGGGATAACTAATCAAAACTGCGAAACGCTCAGAGAAATATTCAAGCAATTTGTCATTTTCTTGCAAGTATGTACGAGAGTGTATTAAATGCCTCTTTATTGAAGGTCAAAACGATAAAGTGAATGACAGTTAATGAAGAAATAAACGTCCTGGCAATAGATTTGGAATAAATCCCTCCTCAATTGAAATTTCATTCTCATTCTGATGCATTCAATTGCAACTATTCTATAGGTATATTCTAAATATGTCAGAGAGTTTTAATCTCCTTATGAATAAATTTCTGCACAATTAAAGTAGATCTAAGCAAATGCGAGATTATTTACATCCAGATTTGAAGTGAAATCTTATATAACGACTATAAATATGGCATCGCTCCAGAAGCATTCAATGAACGAGTACTGAACACAGGGGTAGATAGCGCACTAGAACAAAAGTGAATGAATTTCGATGTTAGCCAAATCATTATGAGGAAACCTTTTACGAAATAAAAAATCTACAAGTAAAAAAGACTATACGACTTGCCATACAAAATAAAGGATTAGGAATTTCTGTACTTGTAGCCGAAGCTTAAATATTGTCTATGAACGAGATCATAAATGATCAATCAAATTTTAAGCCAGACAACAAATTGTAAATTGACGCAAAAATAATTGCTTTCCTGCAAAATACGGTGAAACACGTATTACCTTTAATGTCTAAACCCGATAACAGATCAGAACACAGAGAACATATTCAAAACGCGAAAGATGTCGGAACAACGCCTGCAAGTTTTTTTTAACTAGAAACAGCCTATGAAGCACCTCTAATGTCGACCATTATGACAATAATCAAAACAGCGCAATACTAGCTAGCCAATTTTTTTCTGCTAATTACTTCATTTACAAAAAATTCATAAGCACGATCATTATCATTGAACTTTTAGAACTTGCAGATAATTTAAAAGGAATAAAATTCTTGAAAAAAAATGGCTACGCTTTGTCTTATTTTTAAATGAAGGCATTCGAGTTAAAAAACCAACAAACTTGAGAGACTTTATTTTGAATAATTTTCAATATTTCCTTAAAAAATCAATGAACTTAATTATCTCATATTTGAAAGTACAAAAAAAGTTTAATTTAAATTTGTAGGTAAATATATCCATAAGTTTAATTTTACAGATTTAAGAAGGTGCATCGCACCTACCATAGCGTTTGTATACCTGCATCTTCTTGAGCAAACGAGCCTGAAATGCATAATTGATCAATGTTTGCTTTAGACAATTTATGTGGATTATCTAATATTTTTCATGCTAGACGCAACAGAACCAGAAAAAGTCGTAAAAAATCCAATGATGTCGAAGCAAACATTAAATTTACTCTCGAGTTAACCAAGGACAAAACATTTCGCATATTGGGTATCCAACTCACTGGAGAAAAAATGTTGATTTGACATTTTTAATACATAGTAGTTCTACTTTCACATAGTAATAAAATTATTATGACAGTAGTGTGTCAAAATCTCACAAAGTAAACCTAATTAACAATTTTGGCATAGCGCACCAGGAAAATCTGCTCTGAATACAAGATCGAAGAAGAAAAAAATGCAATCTGAGGAAATTATTGCTAATGAACAAATTACTGAGGTGGTGCATGTATATCAAAAACAGACCACGTGTGATTCGTATTGCCAAGGATACCGTCATAAACGTTCAATTGAAATGCGATTTACCGGTCAAATTAATTGCTTCTCAGTTAAATAAAATCACTACAGGGAATTTCGTTTGTGCAATAGTTAACATCACATTGTGCACACAGCTAATTATGAGATTAGATGCCAAGGATCTGTTGGCAATTCCATCCAAATCCGTTATAATCTACAATCTGTCATTAATGTGCGGTAACATATACTTTGGACATATGAAAAATATGTGGATCAACAGAATCCAATAACATTTACTGTAGAAATTGCTTCAAAATAACTGGCCCGTCAAGAAAATAAATAGTCTTCAAGCCTATATTGTGAATGAATTATCCAGGAAATTCAACGAATATCTCAGTGCTACAATCCGAAAATTATATATAATATATATATATATATATATATATATATATATATATATATATATATATATATATATGTCTCTTAAACAAAAACTTTTGGCCTAAACATTCAATGTTTCACCAACTACTCGGCAGGCCACGAATCACTAAACCTTAAAAAAGGTTTTGTTATCATTTATCAATCACAAACACCGATTATACCGACATTGCCGAACATTTCATCGGTTTGACAAAAAACTGATGCGAAAACAGCCGCTCAAACGGGATTGTCATTTTTTCACACAAAATAGCTAAACAAGCGAACAGCAAGTCAAAACTCAATATCTTAACGCATTAATAATCTGATCAGAATTATCATTTTGTAATTTAGGAATAATGGCACCTATATGCAAAAAATCACGCATAGAGACACACATGCACTAAAAAACCAACCGAAAATTAATTACGAACACAAAAGAGAAGTAAAATTGAAAATCATACTAGTTCTTATATACTTAATTAACTGAAAACGCAGGCTATATATAAATGAAAGAATTTAATATGTTGTTGTTTATCCTCGTAATGAACCTGATATTATGCACTTTACCATTAAGTGTGTTTCTTCTTCGCAATACAAAGTATACTGTGTAATTTTCGTAAAAAATTGTCTTAAAAGGATTATATATACATGTGTTTGTGTTGTCAGTATAAACTCAAGAATTCATCGAGTAGCACAGTAAATTCTTCAAGTAGACTGATCTCATCCCGATTGCGAACATTTCATTTACCGTCCACCATTTCCCGCTTACGAAATTCGAATCAGTGCATATGTGTTTCTTAGTCAGTGACTCTATCCGCCAAACTGTAACGTAACGGTATCGTGTTTGTTTTCATATCAGATGAAGTGAATGGAACCACCGATTTTCTTGTTCTCAGGTTTCAGTGCCTTCCTCGTAAAAGTCTAGGCAGTTCCTGAAATGTTCTCAATAAAAACGAAATCGAACTAATGTTTAAATTGGCTTTTCTACATTATGAAATAATAATTTTATATTGACTAT
The DNA here is from genome assembly GCA_029291075.1 of Eudiplozoon nipponicum. NCBI lineage: Eukaryota > Metazoa > Platyhelminthes > Monogenea > Mazocraeidea > Diplozoidae > Eudiplozoon > Eudiplozoon nipponicum. The sequence goes on from JAQBSW010000138.1 coordinate 24,732, forward strand.
GTACATAAAATACAAATCCTGTCATTGCACCTCAAATCAACATTATTTAGCGTTATTGTGTTTATTCTATAACGCCAATTCAGTGGAGGATAGTTAGAATTTCAATTTAGGTTTAGCATGAAGTAGATGTTAAGATGAGAAAACACATTATACAAATTAAACAAATGCCGCTTATTTGAGAATGCTATTCTACACTTTGCAATGTTTCATTCATGCCACATTCTGGGTTTCATTTGAGTATGTGGATGACAAATAGTCACCTATATATATATATATATATATATATATATATATATATATATATATATATATATATATATATATACAATCATACATATTTATACATTTTGGGTTTTCAATTGATTATGCTAGTGGTAACAAATCTGACTCGTTTTTACTTCTGTTACTTGTTTTGGCTAGTTGGTGAGTCTGTATGCGTTTGTGTCTGTGTGTATGCGTGTTTGCATGTAAAGGTCATTCTCGCAGTATTGCAAATTGATGTCTGAGATCTGGTCATTATTGTTTTGATAGCTTGAGAATTAACCATTTGTGCGCATTGTTCACTGTTACATATACAAGTGCTATTTTTCCCAGTGTAGTTGATCGTTTCACCTTGTTGCGCAAAGTTATCATTTCCACATGGTAACAGCGCCAGTGTGGATTGCAGTGTTAAACGCTCACATTGTTTGGAGACTTCTGTCATCGTATGCGCCTCTGTTATTTCCACTTCAGTTTTTTGCCAATCCGATTGTACGTTTGTTGATTCTAGTCGAGGGCCTGTTTGTTCTTGGCTGGATACTAGTAGATTGTTGTTGAATTTTGTTATTCTTGGCCAGTCGATAGGAATATCATGTTGATGAAACTTTTGAATATTAAGGTCAGGTGCAATCCACACTGTCGCTGTTTCCATGTGGAAATGATAAGTTTGCGCAACAAGGTGAAACGATCAACTACACTGGGAAAAATAGCACTTGTATATGTAACAGTGAAGAATGCGCACAAATGGTTAAATCTCAAGCCATCAAAACAATAATGACCAGATCTCAGACATCACTTTGCAATACTGCGAGAATGACCTTTACATGCAAACACGCATACACACAAACACAAACGCATACACACTCACTAACTAGCCAAAACAAGAAACAGCAGTAAAAACGAGTCAGATTTGTTACCACTAGCATAATCAATTGAAAACCCAAAATGTACAAATATGTATGATTGTATAAGAGATGATTAGTATTCACCAAATAAATGGCCTTTATCCACTTTGTTATTTATGTGTTCTGTATTCCTAATTATAATTATACTGAGTTAAATTAAAAAGGCATGGATATTATAAAGAATATATATATAAATATATATATATATATATATATATATATATATATATATATATATATTTGTGTGTGTGTGTGTATGTATATCAGTTAGTGAAAGGACCACATCTCAGAAACAACTCTGCAATACAAAAAGAATGTCCCTTATCTACGCATTAACAAACAGGCACATACGCAAGTATACCTGTAAATCAGCTCAAACAGAAAAATAAATTAAATGGAAAATCTGACTACTTACTACTTACCTAATCAAATGAAAACCTATGGTGCATACAAAAGAAAGATTCTAATATGAAGCATTGAGTTCTGGTATAACTTGACCTATTCAACGTCTACGGATTTTCAAGTTGGAATTCCAAACAATATTGGATATAAATATTTCGAGAAAATATATATATCAAATTGGAAATATTATAAAATCGTTGCTATATTTCGCTTGAAAATAAGCTAATCTTATTTCATAATTACTTTCAGCGCGAATGCTCACATTTCATGCAGCTACATCAGCCCTATGCATAAAAAGAGATAATATTCGCCTGTTGCTCTTGGGAATATTATTTATTAATTCAAATTTCTCCGCATAATTTATGTAGATGCAATTTCTGATATATTATTTATTCTTTAACATGCAATTTTCGTTTAATTAGTGCAAATAAATCCTATAATTCTGGGTTTGTTGATGGTTTTGTGCTGTTTCGTCTCTTTTAAGGCAGAATCCTGTTCAAAATATGGGTTAAATAGCTTTAAACGTGTGGTATATTTACTTTTGAGAAGCAATATATGATATATATTAGGGAAACTTGTCGACGCTTACGAAAGAGTGAGATTCTCTTCCTCAATTGTACTCATAATTATGAAGCAAATCTTCATTCATAATGGAAAGTAGCATAACCACTGTTACTAGAACGAGTAAATTCGCCAAAAACACGAGGAAAGAAAGAATAAATACAAAGAAAATAAGTTATCAAATATTTAAATAATAAAATTAAACAATAATTTATTACACGTGTGGTGGAAACAATTCTTAAATCAAGTTTTTGAGCTTAAATTAAACACCAATCCTATTTTGTGACAGTCGTTGATTGGCGGTAGTTTTGCGAAGGTGTTCGACGACTTGTTAAATACAATGGGATTGGTGTTTACTTCAAGCTCGAAAACATGATTTAAATAATTAAAAACTATTTTAAATAATATTATAACGCCGTTATAATGATAAAATTAATATGGTAAACAAGAAATAATAAAGTATATTGACTTATAAAGGAGAAGATCTAGTTCAGATGGAGATATTTACCAAACTGACAGCCAGAAATGTGGCAAACCACACCAATACAAAAAACCAGTAGGCGAAATTAATTAAAATTGCAATGCGGCATTTGTTGCACAAAATTGAGCTTGAACTGGAGATGATGCACGCAATTGATTGGAAGCTGTCTTCTACGACATAATCTCCGATGTTCGAATTTATGTCTTTTCTTTGTACATATATGAGGGGAAAATTGGACAAACGAGTTTATTTTACCTAATAGAATTTCTTTTTGTGTGCATATTATATATATATATATATATATATATATATATATATATATATATATATATATATATATAATGCTGACTGGCCCTCTTTAAGTTAACAAATGTAGAATCTAATTTGGAATTTAATAGTCAAAACTTTGGGACTGCTGCGACCAGTTGCATTATTGTGCATGCACATTAATTGATTTTTTTAAATGATCGTTGACAAAATTAATCAATGCTACTTTTAGAATCAAATAGGCATTGGCATATTATTGAGCTCATTTAAATCGGAAAATAACTGTATTCTAAAATATTTCATTTAGAATTAGTCGTGATGTTAAGCGAAAAGTGCCTAACATTGAAAAAAGTAATTTTATCCGTTGGTATTTACTTATGGAAACACTTCTGACTATTCATCATTCTTTTTTATTCTCAAATACAGGACTACATTAATTACAGTCATTATGCCTCGCGTTTATTTTTGATACTGCATTGAAGCGCAATTTGTTTATATCCCATTCTTTGCTCACCGCTACCAGATAAACTCATTTTATTATTAATTATATTGTGTTTGGAAGTTTATTGTGTCATTATCATAGATTTTTATAGTATCTGTCTGTTTTATTTTCAATTTTATGACCATTTTTTTAATAAATCATGAGCAACTATAGCAGCCTGTTACAATAAAAAAATTGTCTGCCTATATATATATATATATATATATATATATATATATATATATATATATATATAAATGTTCTTCTTTAACGGAATTATAAAAAATAACGAAAGATGTAGAAATATTCAGCAGACGAAATACACATCTAGCTAATAATCTTCCATCGAAGGGATGTCCTGTTGAAACTGGTAAAGCCTTCTATTAAAGCTACGGCATGTGTATATGCAATATTGACCATTTATTGTGTAAATTTACTTTTACATTTATAAGAATGTACTGCAATTACGCCTATTTAAACAACGTTCATGCACACTTTTTTTATAATCGATCAATTTTATCGTAAATATTTTTTTGTTTTTTTTTAAAGTCATAAGTTCACGCGGACCATTCGATAACATTAGAACATTTTTAAAGGTTGTGAACCGCAATGAAGTCTGTATGTGCATTACTATTCATCCATTTTATGCGCACATATTGAGGTCGCAGTGATATAAAGATACACATACATAATTGATAATTTGTCAAAATATATTAGGCCCTGTGGATGTGCAATACACGTTGACTGTTTTGACATTCATATTTTCTTTGATTAATTATTCGCGGGGAAACTGTAAAAATAACGCGTTTCTCTCGATACGATCACAATTCCTTATCTAACTGGATTATTCATCATGTAGACTTATAGTTTTAGAGACTGGCGCGCATAACAGCTAATAGCAAACTAATGTGAAATTTTCTAACACTGAAATTAAACCAAAACTTGCTATACTCATTATTTTAATTAGTATTTCTTCTTGTCGTGTGCCGGACACTGAAAATCAATTGTCGAGATATCCAGCAGGGGGGAAATATAATTATTAGGGATACAGCTTAGACTAATTGCAAACGACTGTAAGAATAATCCTGCAGGCATCACTCTTACACATGAATACGGTCATCTGTACGATTGGTTTGAGGAATAAGATATACAGTCCTACTTGCAAGCCACTTGGTCAAATTGAACAATTTTTTGTCGTTTTCAAGAGTCTGGAGAAAAACGAAAACAGCTTTCCAAAGCAAATTTATCAAATGGCTGAAAATAAAGAAATCTTTCAGTTATTTAATTAATGATCTGCAGCTAATTTACGACATCGGCATGGAAGATGGGATGCAAAGCCTCTATCAAGACTTTCCACTCGAAGTTTGTCTTCAACGATGCTGTGACATATACAAACCTGCCAGATACAAATCGCAAGAGTTACCGTTTAATGCATAAGTAGGAATGACACAATTGATGCAGAGTACAATGTCTTGCGATGTAAGGCGAATAGTGAAATATCTCACCTGTTAAACCTCCGCACAGATGCTTCTTCTTTGTTTACACACCTTTGGTGCAATATTTATGACGCTGAGAATGTGGAATACATTCTCAAACACCTGAATGTCCTCCAGTAGCTACTTCTGAAATTTGGTGTTGTAATCACCGTATTTGGGGACGCGTTGCCGGGAGATTGAAATCCATACGAATTTCCTCAATAGCCACAAGGTAGTTTACTACTCTAATGACGGTCATAACCATTAAAACTAACTGAAGAAGTAAGCCCCAACTGAATTACTAATGTGACTCAACAGACCGCGTCACTTATGGTAGCTACTGTCCCACTCACACGTATTGCACTTGTGATCGATAGTGGTACAGCAATCTTGGATGCAATATTCAATTTTCTTGATTTACGTGGCACAAATTCCAAATTGAAGATCACAAAAATTATCTGGCAAATATCCAAATCTCCTTGAGATTACACAATTTCTTCCCGTGAGAGTTTGTGGCCGCGGATGTTTCGTATTGTACATTGGGTCATAACTTACTCGCAAAGCATGAACTTAACATCGAGAAAGCCAAATATATGTTGGTTGATCCTGACTTGAAGTTGTATACGGTTACAAGCCGTGGCGAGCGTTCTAACTATGCAAATAAGAACCGCTGTTCGTCAGTTTCTGCGCCCTCAAGCACAATTTAAAAAAAATATCATTGACAACAAGATATCCAGACCATTAACTCAACCAAATTAACAATTCCTCATTAAAATGCACGAAAACGCCCACCACTCTTCGCCAGAGTAACTATTTTTGAAAAGTAATAAAAAATTTATAATTTTTAAAGTTATTAATTGAAACTGGTTCGCAATGCTGAATCTTAAATCGGTCTATAATCATATTTTGCTAAATGTAATGAGCATATTAAGCCTGGTTGTCATAACACCGTTTGGATTTTATTAGCATACCGCAATACCCTTTGGTTTATGCGATGTAGCACTGAAGTTTAAAAAATCAATAAATGTAATCCTGAAGCAATTCTAACGCACAGATTCATATATTGTCGACGTTGGCATCGTGTCTGTTGACCTAGAACAACATTAACAAAGTATCGAGGTTCACTTGACTCGAATTAATAAATTTAGTCTGGTTTGGAAAATGATTAAGTAAGTGTGGGCCTAACAACAGATGAAATTATTTAAATCAAGTTTGCGAGCTTGAAGTAAACAACAATCCCATTTTATTTAACCAGTCGTCGAACAACATAACAAAAAGACCGCCAGTCGCAGATGAAATGTATTGACCACTGTATTAGGCACGGCATCATCGGTACACTGAAAGACAAAATTTGATGTCATTAAAACTTTTTCGACATCCGTAAGCGCTAAGTCACAAAATTCCAACACGTGCTTGCATTAGCATACTGAATATATACGTTCAACTTATTAAAGCCTTGTTGGCAAAAATTTAGAATATTAAACGACCTATTGATTATTTTCTAAATATACATTCGACTTAGATTTAGGGTTCAAAATGAATCACGATTTTGTGCGTAAACGGCGTTAAGAAGTGAATTAATGGCGGCAATTAGAACTGGAAGAATAGCAGTATTTGTAATTTTAAAGAAGATTTGTGTAGATAACCGAAAATCGATTGTGCGAGTGGTTATAATGAATACTTTAATCAAGGTTGCGATCTTGCTATAAGAACGTGACCCATTATTTACATAAATTTGTCGGTATCAACTACGAATTTTATTGTGTCGAAAGGGCAATACATTCAGTGGACCGGTTTTGTACTTATTACGAACTCATCCATACTGTCCGCAGCAAATACTGGATAGTACCAGTATTTGTTTTGAATTTGTTATGTTGAATTACTGTCGATGTTTACAATTCAAGTTAAGCAGTAGTAATTTGCCCCTTGTTAAATTGGACATTTGATAATGTCGCTTGTATGAATAACTTATTACAACTTTTTAACTATCTCCCACACTAAATGGAAAATCAATAAAATCTAATAAGATAATGAATTATTGGTTCCTCAGATGATAATATTATATGTGAACTATAGAAATTTCCAGCCTGGCGACTGGTGGCACAAGAAAATCAGCATGAACTTTGCATGGTTTTTATGGGACACAGCGGTTTCTTGTGAAGCCTCCAGTTTAGTCTAAATACGCGTGAATGGTTTCATGGGACACAGCCGTTTCTTGTGAAGCCTCAAGTTTAGTCTAACTACGCGATAATATTTTTTGTCATATATTGACTACGTTGTAATCGTTTCTGTTGACCTAGAACAACATTAACAAATACTGGATAGTACGTGATGAGTTTCCATTAATAACAAAACGGTCCACTGAATGAATTGCCCTTTTTGCACTATACAATTATTATTTTATACTGAGAAATGTATGTACTTAATGGGTCACGTGTTTATATCAAGATCGCAACTTTGATTAAAAGTTATTTTTATCACCACCTGCGCAAAAAATGTTCAAGCCCTGACCGCGTCATATTCTGGCCAGTACGAGATGAGTTCGCAATAAAGTCGATACCCGTCTACTGGATAAATTGCCTTTTCTTTACTATGCAATAATTAGTTTGTACTGCGAAATATATGTACATAACGTGACGTGTTTATATCAAATTCGCAACTTTGATTAAAGTAAATTTGCTCCTTCATTATTTATGTGTGCACTTCAGCGTGTACGACTAAGCAAGTTAAATCTTTCAGTCATCCATAAAATGGAAAAAGAGAATATGTTGTGAGACAATTTATCTCGTATTAAAACAAACACATTCGTGCAAAAACTTACGAAATAGTCAGTATGTTAATATATTCAGAAGCAATAGGCAAACGAAAACTAACCCCTCTCTTAAAACAAAAATTCACAAAACAATTCACCAATTACAATTTAGGCGATACGAAAGTAATCAATTAAAAATTTGAAGCAGATTCGCCTTAGTAGGATTAACCTTTGCTTGGAATTTGTCTTCCAGTGTTTTAAAAACATTAAAATTTAAGTAATCCTGATGAGGATTGTGCCAAAACCTGCTTCAAAGACATGTATCTTGGCCTGTATACCAAACATGGATTTACTGCTTTTTTGGTTATTGGCAGAACGAACTAATAAAGAAGATTAATTCTTAAAAATAAATCCAAGATTCCCCAATGCTGGTTTATTTCAATTACCGATACTATTCTGGTAGGCTATGTAATTCGTAAAAAACTGAAGTACAACGATTAGTTTTATTTTCGTTAGTCGTTAAGCGCAATATAAAACGTTACCCACCTAGCCCCTTAGAAAAGCAATAAATTGCAAAATTGGTGGATTGTCTTTGTAAATTTATATTTATTGACAGACAAGCTGTAAAGAATACTGAAGATTTGCAGTTTTTCCGTACGGAAATTAACTTTCGTTTATTATTAATATCCTATGATTCCTTTGTGCGTGGAATTGATGAGGTTATCTGTAAAAATAACACTAAGCTATATTTATCTATAATAATGAGCTGCTTATAGAAGAATTCTTTGCTTAATTCAAATAAATTTTATGGGAAAAATCATATATCTTATTATAATCCCTTTTTAAGTATCCTATTATGCCATCACTAGTTTAATTAGGTCCTGTATATATATATATATATATATATATATATATATATATATATATATATATATATATATATATAATATTCCACCTGATCGGCCTAGATATCTGTGGAACGTAATTGTACCCGTGGAATGCATTCTCAACAACACGGAATATTTGACAAAATACATATTTAAATAAATGTTATACGTAAAATGCAATCAGCATATATCTTGTGTTTCTCACAAACACTGTCAAAATAATAATTAAAAAAAAAATAAAATGAGAAACATTACGAAATGCTGTTTAGCACGATTGTCTTCATTTGAGAATTATCTGCCATTGTTGTTTAATTCAGTTTTGCATAATCTTTAATTAATAAAACTATATTTGTTTGGCCAAAGCTCCAACGGTTGATCAACAAGTAGCCAAATAACTGAGTAATAATCGTTTAATTTTCAACTTATAACATAATTATTTGGCTAAGTTTCTTCAATCATTTGTGAAACTGATGTGTTGTGTTTACTTTTGCAATTGGTTCACCAACTATAAACAGACCTTTGCTTCGTCTATGTATATAAAAAAAACAGAATTACACCTGGTGTTTTACTGCGTTGTATTTATCATTTAAAGGTAAAAATATTTAACCGCCTCAATGCTCCATAAATTTACGTTCATACATAAAAAAATAATCTGGAAAATAATTTAAAATTTTTTAAACTTAACTATCTACTTTTTTATGTAGTTCAATATTTTCACAAAAGAACCATCTCGTGGCACTTGCTTCGAAGCGTGAAGCCCCACTTAATACATCCAGGTTAGTGAAAAAAAAATCGCGAAATAATAGAAAAAATATTTTCAGAATGCGAACGCAAGCATACGGTTAAATGTAAGATCGCGAGGTAGTTTTATGGAAACACAATTTAGCCACGTTTTTCCAGACAATCTATGAGTATACTCGAATTAAATTTTACATAATTGCACAAAAACAGTGTCATGAAAATGTTCATATACGTGTCACCTGTCAATCAGTTGAACGAAACAATTTTCTGATGTAGAACGTAAACAAAACTGATATACAAAACATTTATGGCGAGAACCAATTCCAGATGACAGACAAAATGTTGGCTCTTGGCAAAGCTCGTTGTTAATGAGCTAAAAATGCGTTTAAATGTTTTGAAAATTCAATTTTGGGTTCATTTTTTCGACATAAACAGAATTGCGAAATATCATTTTCAAAGATGAAGTAAAACATTGACTTTTAGTTATCTAAATAGAGAAAATCTATGTTCACTGAAGCATAACCGAATTTTTGATCAATATTATTAAAACATAGTTGGAAAAGACCCGTTGGTTTGCGCACGCACTCACTTTCTCTCCAACATCTAATTTATTAGATAGTAAAGAAAGCAGATATCCTTCGGATTTAATGATATGTGTTTAATAATTTCCAATATAAATCATGACACGGAAATACACAGGCTCACTTTAGCTTATTATTTCAATTCATATCAAACTTGATATGAATAAACGGTATAATTTTTTCTGTACATTCGCTTTGTGCTTACTTCAACAGGTGCTCCCACTTAGCCTGAAATTTGCTACATGTTATGCCATTAAATGTTTAACTGTTTGGCCGTCGGATTCCCTATATGTATGCATATCTGAGCAGATGCAAATGCGACATTCAAGCCAACTCCCAAAATAATTTTTACAACTGGTTTGTAAAGTGGATAAAATGTCTAATTTAGTAAATAGGCTAATTTCAATTAAAATTGAATACATCATCTATGTTCAAATTTGCTGCCTCACCAATGCTTACTTTCTGTCCTCCCTTGACAGACGTTATTCTATTTTCGTGATAATCAAGCTTTAATAAATTGAAAACAATCAAAGTTATATGTTTTCTGTTGTTTCTAATAAATAACTCTACAAATATGTATTAGGTATTGCGTACTAATGTCAGTGTTATTACCGATTTTATTCAGTAAGTTGGCTTCATAATTGCTTTAAATGTCAAATTTACTTTAAATCTTATTTAATACGCTTCATTTCAGAAGATTCATGGTTCTCAAATGCTGTATTTAACATGGGATTAATTTCGGCAATCCCCGAATACCTTGCAAATTTTTCTAATATAATTATATGAACAATACATCAGTCTTTTTCTGATTTCATTAATCTAATTTCGTTAGGTCTCAATTATAAAAAGTCCCTTTATGTGCTCCTTCTTTATAAAATTTAACTTTCGTGCCTGACTTTCAAATGCTCATAAGGGATACGTAGTTTAGCAGTAAGTAGAGGGCAGAATTAATCTTCTTGTGAATTTTCAGTCGTAGCATCGTCATAAAGTCTGTCCAATACGGTCTTATGCTTATCTATGCCATGTGCATCTTACGATGTGACAATTTACAGAATTTTGTTCCAAAAGACACTATTCGATTCTGGTGTACTGAAAAAGACCAATTCGTCCAGTCGAAAATGGACAAGTCAGGTTTCTCTATAATTACGTTTTAGGCTGTCTTGTTATAAAATAAATTTAAGAATAGCTTGTCAGTTTATGGCCGCAGGCATTCTTAACCAGGCGATTAACAGAAATAAGTTGTTCCGACGAAGAAATCAAGCAGCCGGTACCGTATTTTGATCGCATTATTCTTTCATCTCATTAACATTATTGTTGTTTCACCTCTCAAAATAGACGGCATAATTTGTTAAATCTTCCAAAAATTAGTAATTTGAGATGCACTTAAATTAAAATATTTTAATTTCAAAGGGCCTCATCATATCTGCATTTATGTTTATTGCAGTTATTGATTTTTTGACCTAAAAATGGCGTCCCTTCAGTATTTAGCGTGATGTAGAAATTTTAGTTCATCCAACTGGATGAACTGCACCATGTACATTTCCAATTCGCTATAGCAAATTATCTTGTCCTAGTGATGAGTCGCTTGTTAACATGAGACAAATATGAACGTGAGTTTATACCGTATTTTAATGGTAACGTTAGCTTAACATCTATACTATTTTAATAAATTTGTTACTATGAGCACAATATCTAAAACCTTTTTGTATTCATTTTACATCTTAGCAACAAAGAATATATATATTTAAAATATAGTTCATTAGACGATATCGTGTGTACCATTAAAATGAGATAATTTGTGTCGATTAAAACCAGACTACAAAGCTATGCTTATTATTCTGATTAGTGGTCAAATTAAGCCCATCTCTAAAATCATAAAAATAATGCAATTCAAAGTCTTATAATTTAGCTTATTTGGAAGGTTGGCATTCACGTTGCATTGCTAAATATTTTTAATGAAATTGTCTCTACTTCTGCTTTAATACAGATTGGTAAATTGTATTGCACTGTCCAAATGTCCCAATGACCTAGTTAAATATATTGTAGTTCTGAGGTGCATTACTGACTACTAATGATGACTGATCATGAGGTCTTTGACCTATTCATTTTACATTAGAGTAGCTCATTTTTGCTTCTTTACGCAATGCCTGATATATAATAAAGTGGAGTATTAGTAAACATTTTTTGCAATTGGATTATTTATTCTTTACTAAACCACCAGCAATGAATTTATATGATGTTAGCTTCACCACTGCAGGTTAACTCATTCGTCTAGAAGATTGTACCGTCCTATAATCCCACATTTCTCACCCAAATATAGTGTTTAAATGGCGTTATACCGGCTCCTACTGATGAGTCGCCAGTAAGCACGAAACAATTGTGCATGAGATTATACTTTCCGTTCATACTGTTTTTGTTTTATCCTTCTTGTCACAACTGAACTAATTTGTTACGAGGTTCGAAACACATAATACATACTTGCATTACTATTAGTTTTCCGCAACAAACAGTATTTAAATGAATTTATTAGCAAGAGAATTTGATATATAACATAAAACCGCACACAATGTTTAGGATTGATTACATTTTAACATTATTTTTTTGGGCAGCTTAATTTTAGTGTAAATATAAAAATATTTAATGATAAAAGGCAGCTTTAATATGCCCATTTATATTCCTCGAAAAATCAATATATTTTTGTAATATTCTTTTTTAATTCACGACGAATTTATTAAAACAATTATTTTAGTGAACCTTGCATAGGTCAATCAGTGAATACAACCTGAATTAAGTACTGTGTTTATGAGGTTTTGTTTATCATTTTTCGTTTATATATTTTGAAATATCGGGCTGCGTTTAGTTTATAATCCAAATAATAAACTGGACAAATTGACTGATCTGCGATTAAATTTCATATTGTACAGTTCATATGTGAACTAATTTTAATTTATAAATGGAGTTATTCCAGTTGTTAGTGGTTTTGGCATTATCAAGCCATTTTATGGATACACTGGCTATAAATGAAACCCAATAAATGATTTGTAAACAAAGATTGGATTTATTTAATTTATTTGCTGACCAAAATATTGACAATAGTTTCAGGCATATTCATACTTACATTAGTTTACTGGAATGTCATTTGGTTTTATATTGCTTCATGTTACGAATTTACGAATAGTTCATATTATAAAATAGTTTATTTAATTAATACTACATAAGCAATAGTGTATTCTATGATTATTATGTAGAATAGGCTTACCAGAATTTTATATATTTCGTATGTTCCGCTTTGATGAGAAATTTTCCAAAATCCTCAATTATTGATTTTAACACTTAAAATGTTATTAGAAATTATATTATGTCAGATATATATTTGAATCATATAATATTTTAATGGTTTTATTCAATTTAATTGAAAAAAACTAAAATTATTTGTTTCAATAAAAAAGTTTCATTTCAGCTTTTAACGGGATCGAGATAGATATTAATCAGTAAACAATTTTTTCTTTGAGAGTTAAAAAACGCGATCTACCTAATTAAATATAATAAATATCTGGATTTTTGTTACTTAATAGTATCCTTTGAAAATAGTCATATTTCTGGTTCACCTTGTTCATTGAGCGGATTATTCTAACTCGGCTAGCTCATTAGTTGCCTAGGCTACTCCTTACATATTTTAGTAACAATAATTTTCTAATAACACATATATCGGATTTGTTTAATTGTTGCTTTTTTAGCTAGATGAACCAATAATTGAACAAAGTATGAAAAAGTGTAGTCCAAGTTTTAATTTAGCTTGCATTGCTCACTTATATTCTGCGGGCTTGATTGTTCTAGTTGAGACATTTTTGAATCCAGCAGGCGCCTGAGGTATAAAATTGCTATTGACAAAATCTTTACATCGACGATAGTACTCCCCATTATATACACGAACATACGGCACGTCAACACCAGAGCATTGAGGAACTAATGCTTCTCTGCCATATATATATATATATATATATATATACAACTAAACATTTCTTATTTCTATATTACATTATAAGGTCATCAATACGCATCGAAGAATACAAGGGTAATTCATTCAATAGACTTGTTTTGTCTTAATCAGGAACTCATCGCATACTGCTCAGGTGCGAACCTGCCTTATCAACACGATAAACTGCTTTGCTTATCCTAAAATGTATGTACATACAGAATCAGAAGCTTATATGAAGATCGCAGTCTAGATAATAGTAGTCGGTATCACCGCCCGTGCATCCAATGTTCGTTTAATAGTCACCGAAAATCTGCTTTGTATAATATTATAGTATGATTGCAAACCACAAAGTTACATCTATTGCCTTTTTACTGTTCCAATTAACGTTCGCTTTCTTTACATTTTTAATACCGATTAGTCAGCAAAGTGCGTATTATGTGCTAATAATAATGAGTTAAATGAATCTGCGTGAAAATTGAGAAGTGATTAAGTATGAATCGCTGAAAATTGAATATATTCGAAGCATTTCTTAAAATCTGTTTGAGCTATTGACTTGGCACTTAGAATTGAAGAAATTTTGAATATTGCTGTTGCTCAAAGACTTTCTTCTAAAGGTGCGGATTTTATACAAATTATTTCATATGTATTGTGGCATGTATTGCTGAATTTGTTCATAAAAAAATATTTTTTTATTTGCATTATTAAAGTAACTATTTACTTGGGCGAATCATCTTAACTTTTACTGGTTTTCAGTTATTTCTCTTATATCTGATTAATTATGTATCAATTGCTATTTTTTATGTGACCTAATTTTTCATGTATAAAGAATTATGTATCCATATTAATTTAAGGATTTAAAATTTTTTATTTACAAGTATCTTTTGCTTAAAAAACTCTGCCTATTTAATTCTTTCAAGTTAACAAATTCTACGTTAGTCTCTTGTGAGTTGACGCCTTATTCTTAAATCATGTGCTTGTTTTAACAAATGCGTACTTAGCAACAATACTAGGATATCTGTTAAAACGTTTGCGAGTAGAACAGGTAATTGTAAATGATAGTGGTTTCTTGCTAATTTTGAACAAAATTGCACTTTACAATGTCTCTCCGTTGATATAAATAGTTGATCAATCGAAGAATTTCTGTACATCCTTTTTAATTTAGTTTACTTCTTTGTCTCGCGTTAATTTTATTAAATTTTCAGGTATTTTCTGAACTCCTCTAGGGTATACATGTTCATAGCTTACATAATTATTTAGAATGATTATATTTTATTACTCAATTCCTCTCTAGCCCTTTCCTGGCACCCTTTTTAATATAAAATAATCATTTATTTTAACCATTCAGATAAACTTTATTTAATCGAAGATAACAGTAGGAAAAATGAAGGTGCTACATTTGGTTGAAAATGCAACTTATAAAACATTTAATTTCAAATATTTTACACGTCTAAATATATTACCAGTAATTTTATTTAGGTACTTTCTTAGAAATCGCTGTACTTTTGTTTGAAAATTTCAATAATGAACAATATTTAATTTAGTATTTCAAAAATAATGGCTCATAAGGAAGTAAATTTACATGCAAAAATGTTATGTTTACAATCAAAAATTTCCCATTAATCGGAACTGTACAAACAAAGTAAAAAGCACGTTAAATGTAAATGTTTTTTAAAACAATGTGGAATATCGTATTTATCGACATGGAGTGAGATTTTTCCACTGTAGATATTAATTTATTTCGCTTTTTCAACATATCATTTTGACGCGGCACACAGGTATGATCAGCTGAACGACAGACTTCATTAAACCGTGCTCAGTAGTTCGATCATGAAAGAAAGAAAATTAGCCATTTTGTCATTAACTTTACATCATATAATCGGAAATGTTTACTAAATGGGCTCAACTTAATTTATCATTCTACACAAAGCGTTGTTGCAGAATTTTCTATTTATTTTTATGTAAATCTCATCAAATTCTAACGGATACTCACGGCGGCCCCGAATAAGGAAAATGGGATATATTCCACGATGTATCATTAAACCTATTTGTACGCACATCAACACAATATAAACTATGCAATAGCTGGTAACTGCAAATTTAAATCGCGTAATCATATGCGCCAAGAAGCAAAAACATAAAAAAGGTGGCTTGTCAATGCTATACCAAAACACGTAAACAAGAAAAATCATTTTCGTGTCAAGTTTTATTGAACATTTGTCTTAAGCAGTTGATATTCTCATATGGACAGTCAATTAGTTCTAAAAAATTTGTCAAATGAGTTATCGCACCAAATAAGATCAATAATCATATAGAAATACTTCACCATCGCGACACCCAAGTTAATAAAAATTAATGACAAATTAAACTAAACCTAAAAAGGCCTTTCTTCCTGTTGCAAAAAATGGAGCGCTTTTTTTTTATTTAGAGTTATTTGAATGAAATCTTTTTATACCACAACTGTCACAATTTCATCAGCTATTATCACTTCGTTAAGTGTGCTTTCGTCCTACCCACACATTGTAAATTTAATTTAGCTGAGCACAATTACTACTTACTTTACTTTACTAGCGGCTGACTTTGGAGGATAAGCCAGCTCCACCATGGAGTTTCTTGGGAATTTGGTACAGTGGCATTTGTTAAAACATAATTACTCCATTATTGCATTAACGAGCTTCAACACTAAAAGCACGTGTACTTGTTAAAAGTTTTTTGCCTATGTACAGCATGTATGCGTGGATGAGCATAGCAAACGAATTCGAACATCTATCAGGTATTCCGGTTCAGGAGGTTACCTGTAATGTTAACATTTCGACAATAAAACCATTAGCTATGTTATGATTTTCACAACGGAAATCGTTACATCAAGCATAATTTTAAAATTAAATTTATGGTTGTTTTTTTTAGTCTTTTTTAATAATTAAATTTAAACAAGTTAAACTAACATTTTATTGCTATAATTAAGCACAAGATTTAAATATACAATGATCGAAAATTAAAACCAATATAATCCCAATAGTCAAACAGCAAATTTTTCTAAATTCGCCTAACTCAACATACTTTATTCGCCTAAATACTGGTTGTTGCGAAGAACTAATATATGTGGAGGTATGTATTAGGTGCTGCGAACCTAGTAACAAATTAGTTCAGTTGTGACAAGAAGGATAAACCAAAGGCAGCATGAACGGAAATTATAATATCATGCACATGCGATTCGTGCTTACTGGCGACTCATCAGTAGGAGCCGGTATTACGCACATTAACCACTATATATTTGGTAGAAGAATGTGGAATAATAGGACGGTACAATCTCCTAGACGAATGTGTAAACCTGTAATAGTGAAGCTAACATAATCTAAAGTCAACGACAATACGACTTCAATGCTAACTCACACTATATAATATATATACCGAGTCTGTAAAGGATACTAACACTATGGCTATTGTGTTAGTAACTGATACCTTTTTTAAATCGATGAGTACCGGATACTAACACTATGGTTTCCGAGTCGGTACATGATACCAACCTGATGGATATAAATTTATGCTAAAGTTCACCCAAATTGAGAATTACAACAATTTCCGAACACCTGTTTCTCCAGTTAAACCATACACTCTGGCCTTCATCGATATCAGTTATCACATTTCGCGGTAAGCATGACATCATTCAATTCAATATATTACAGTTAAATACTGTTTGTTGCGAAGAACTATATATATGCAAGTATGTATTAGGTTTTGCGAACCTAGTAACAAATTAGTTCAGTTGTGACCAGAAGGATAAACCAAAGGCAGCATGAACGGAAAGTATAATCTCATGCACATTCGTTTCGTGCTTACTGGCGACTCATCAGTAGGAGCCGGTATTACGCCCTTTAACCACTATATATTTGGTAGAAGAATGTGGAATAATGGGACGGTACAATCTCCTAGACGAATGTGTAAACCTGTAATAGTGAAGCTAACATAATCTAAAGTCAACGACAATACGACTTCAATGCTAACTCCACTATATAATATATATACCGAGTCTGTAAAGGATACTAACACTATGGCTATTGTGTTAGTAACTGATACCTTTTTTGAAATCGATGAGTACCGGATACTAACACTATGGTTTCCGAGTCGGTACATGATACCAACCTGATGGATATAAATTTATGCTAAGTTCACCCAAATTGAGAATTACAACAATTTCCGAACACCTGTTACTCCAGTTAAACCATACACTCTGGCCTTCATCGATATCAGTTATCACATTTCGCGGTAAGCATGACATCATTCAATTCAATATATTACAGTTAAATACTGTTTGTTGCGAAGAACTAATATATATGCAAGTATGTATTAGGTTTTGCGAACCTAGTAACAAATTAGTTCAGTTGTGACCAGAAGGATAAACCAAAGGCAGCATGAACGGAAAGTATAATCTCATGCACATTCGTTTCGTGCTTACTGGCGACTCATCAGTAGGTGCCGGTATTACGCCCTTTAACCACTATATATTTGGTAGAAGAATGTGAAATAATAGGAGATTGTACCGTCCTAGTATTCCACATTCTTCGACTAAATATATAATGGTTAAATGGCGTAATACCGGCTCCTACTGATGAGTCGCCAGTAAGCACGAAACGAATGTGCATGAGATTATACTTTCCGTTCATGCTGCCTATGGTTTATCCTTCTGGTCACAACTGAACTAATTTGTTACTAGGTTCGCAGCACCTAATACATACTTACTTTATTCGCCGATTCATTTAAAAAAACTAAATTACACTCAACCTAACAAAGATAGGGAGGCTCAACGCCCGACATTTATTTAACACACGTTGATTAATCTATTGGTTCTTGCACGTTTAGGCATGCAGATTTTATATAAAAGACCGCTTTAAACATAAGGTTATAAATGATTAAATGTTAATTGAGCCAAAGTCTCCGGTTGAGGATAATCACAAATCAAAGTATTCTTTAAAATGAGCACAAAATGACGCAACTACGGCCAATCACATGCTATGTCGCATTTCAATTTCCCATTGAATTCATCAAAACAAAACAGCATACAAAGTGATTAGTACGCGGACAAACTTCTGTCAGTCCAATGTGGTCACGCTGTTTTACTACAGTTTATTCTTTTTTACGGCTCATTAAATTTGGAAGCATATACCGTTTAAGTACATTGCTACTATTATAATCAAATTTTCCGTTTTGATATAAAAACCTGACCCATTAAGCACCTAATTTTTTCGGTAAAAACTAAGAATTTTATACTGTAGAAAAGGAAATTCATCCAATAGACCGGTTTCGTCCTTATAAGTTGTTCATCTCGTACTGGCCAGAATTTGCCACGGCTATGCCTCGAACCTGGATACATCTGCTTCGGAATCCGGTGCTTTAACAACTGAACACCCTGCGGAATACTACACATAATTTCAGTTATAAACCAACTACTGTTACTCTGTTAGTCATTTTTATTTTAGGTGGAGGCAATATGGCATCCATTTAGACCCAAATTTACAACTAAACATCCAAAATCTCCCATTATTTAACATACACCACACAACATCGGGAAGTGATATTGAAATGAACATTTATATAACTAATCAAATATTGGTTGCGCGGGTGGTGACAATAATTACTATAATAAAGCTTGCGATCTTGATATAAGCACCGGTCCCATTAATTTCCTAAATTCTTCAGTATAAATAATAATTGTATAGTGTAGAAAAGACAATTCAACCAGTAGAGCGGTTTCGTACAAGTAAATGCTACTGAAGATATTTATACTATGTTGCGCGAGAGGTTAAAATAATGTGCATTGTGCTCATTTCATTTACAAAAAATATTTTTTTCTGATTTAGATCACCTATTGGGCAATAACAGCTGTTAAAATAACATAAGCGGCCGCTCATCAGAATGACATTTATAAAATATCTATGGATTGGCCTTAATAATATGTGGTTTTCAAAATTCATATTTGTTCATATTTGCAATAACGATGGATACAAAATTTTATTGTGTTACAATTTCTGCCAATTATATATGGCAAGCCACTTTTATGGGGATTAGAGGCCATGACTGACCAAAATATTATCTTATTCTTTAAAAATTTACAGGCATTTGAACTATGATCAAGTCGCGGTGTATCTAGTCGCATGCTCCAAATTGTAAACTTCCATTTTTGATCAAATATTTTGGTGCATAATTAGGTTTAATTTTTACAGAATTGATAATTTATTTTTTCAAAATAAAAGGCACAACTGAAACAAATCTGCGCTTCTGTTAGATTGTTAAAATTTATACTCATAGAAGGATTCATCTTAAAGAGGAATAATTATATATATATATATATATATATATATATATATATATATATATATATATATATATATATATATATATACTATCTTTAAACTAAACATTGCATCGGCCAAAAGAAGCTATTCATTCAGTGGACCGATTTTGTTCTTATTGGAATCTGTTCTCGCAATTTCCTGAATTTAAAGCGAACAGAGCTCAATCTGGAGCACATTGTCTTCGGCATCTAAAACTGTAATCTGTGCGCCAAACCTTCGATATAATACATGTAATGGGAAACCGTATGCCAATGTGGGTTATTATTTGGTCTTTCCTTCAAGGAGAATAGATTTGCAATGCATTATAACTTGAGCGTTTAAGAAGCCGCTTCCGATTTGTCATCCCGGGCAAATAATTGCATTGTTCCCAATAAGAAAGCAATTGGTCTATTGGGTGACTTGTCCTTGCCAACTGATGCAATGTTCAGCTTATAAACGCAATATATATATATAATCAAAATCCTGCCATTTCACATGAAATCAGATAAGCACTGTTTACGAAATGAAACTTATTTCTGAATTCTAATAACTTCGTACAAATTTGGCGATTGGTGAAAACGGAGCCCGAACAAAGGAACATTGGCTTCACTCTTGTAAAACATGCACTCTGCCACTTAAGCTGCACAATGATCGCTAACTTTAATTCTTATACCTGTTGAAGTAATTTTTCATTCTTTACATCAGTTTATCTCTGTTCACCCTGATTTAGACCTCAAGTTTCCACAAGCCAATCTAGATCTCCCATCATAGTACAACTATTATGCCACCTGGGGAGGTGATATTGATCTAAGTGATGTGATTTCGGTAAAGCCATAATTATGTAGGCTACATAAAACTTTAAAACGAATGCGATTAAATGAATAAGAAACTAAATCATTTTGTATAAGGCAAGTAAATTCTCTTCAGTGCACGGCTTGAGAGACATTGTTGATGATTTGCTGAAATTTGAAGAGAATTTTAACTCGGTTTATGCCACGGCCGTGGCGTTTTGATAATCATGTTATATGCACTTGGTAAAGAGGAAACCGAATGGCGACTTTAATTGCATTCGCTCTCTTATTCAGTGCTAGATTCAGATTGACAACATACGTATAATGCAATCGCGAAATTTTTAACATTTTATTTATTTACATCCTGTTTTTTTAGTAAATAAAGTGAATGACAGCGAACATAATGTTCAACTTTTTACGTCAACGCTTGTTTTTGGTTCATTGAAGGTTAAAATTTGTGAGGTGAAAACTCGTATTAGTCCATGTGCGTGTACTGCCCATTCTTGGTGTATTACTGAGTGATGTTTGAAATCTGATCGTTCGTGTACGTATCGATTGAGTTTTGATCTGGTGTTAACGTTGTTAGCTGTTGCGAGTACGAATGTTTGTCCCCGTATGCTGTCTTTCGTAAGGCATTTTTCATGAGCATTATTTTGTGATCCCTCACCGATGAGCGGTCATATTAATGCGCATTTTGTCCATAGCTAACATAAATAGTGATGTAGTTTATGCAGATGACGTAACATCAATTTGACGCGCTTCCAATAGATTGTGGGGCCAGTCATATCAGTACTCGTGCTTGCTTGGTTACTAGTATACTGCTGTTGGGTAGTGTTATTCGTGGCCAATAGAATAAAATATTATGCAGAATCTCCGCGATGTGCGTTCGCGAGCTATCGATTTTCACTGTCAGTATCGCAACCATCCGAATGATCCCCAATGTCATGTACACATCGATTTTATCTTCAGTTTTGGCTGGTTGCGGATTCGTTCGTTGCTTCCATTTGAAAGCTACAACATCGTTCATATTAACCATTAGAAATGAGGTGGGAACGAAGATTAGAGCATAACTCATTTCCAGTGGTTAGTATGAACGATGTTGAAGCCTTCGGAAGAAAGGCACGAATCCGGACCCAGCTAAAAATGAAGAGAAAAAATCGATGCGTACTTGGAAATGGAGATCAATCGGATGGTTGCGAAACTGAAAGTTCAAAGCGACAACCGGCCAACGCAACTCGCAAAGATTCATCATATGAAGCTCGCACTCGGCAAACATTCAAAGGATATCGGCCAGTAAAATAGTACGTTGGTGGAACATTTGAGTGTTTACTCAACAATCAGCACCCGGCCTAAATATTCAAAAGCTGCGCCAATATGATAGTTTATAGGCCTAGCCAAGAAATGATTTATTCAACAACAATTTACAATTATCCAGGCAGGCCAGAGCACCAGCGTCAACAAGCATTATCTCGGAATTATTATAAACCACACTGCTACGATCATCAACTTTGAAAGAGGATGCACAAAATTTCAGTAATTATCTCGGCAATCTGCGCAACCCGCTCTGTTGTCATTGGCGTGGCAAAATAGAACTCGTTAAAAGTGCGATGTGAAAGGACACATATCGCGAAAAACATTCGTACACGTATTAGCCACCAAAGCGATCACCTGATTAAAAATTCGGCCATAAATACACGAATAACCATATTTTAAGCACCACTGTAACACAATTATAATAACCCCAAGACACTTAGAGGCACACACAGAAACATAAGCCAATGCACTCACAAATGGACACGCGATAAATTACCAATAAGCAATGTGTGTAATACGGATAAATAGACTAGTTGTTACCTTCATAATCAAACTAAACTCAGGATTTATTTAATTGAAAATTTTTAATTTGTCGTTGTTTATTCTTGCAATAAACCGGCTTTTATCCACCTTGTTATTATTGGCCTTTCTTCCTAATATATATATATATATATATATATATATATATATATATATATATATATATATATATATAGTGTGTGTGTGTGTACCTACATATGAGTTTGTGCCTGAAAACATACAAAATTAGTTTAAAGTCAATTGCACATGCTTGAATAGTTTACACAATTTGATGAAGGCCTATAGAGCTTTTTAAATCAAAGAAGTATTTTGCATGATGAGGAAGCGTTATTTAAACTAAGTTCGTGTTCCACCTTCAAATTAGTTAGATTATTGTTAAATAATTTGTTTACATGACTAAATCTATTTGAGTTTAAATTACGAAGACAGTATAACTTACCCGCTGAAAATGAGTTAAATTAAGTCTAGGATTTGGATAGACAAAATCAATAAATTGCCAATTAAAATAGGAGCTTAAGTTTCAAAATTTAAACACGGTATATTGCAAAAAAACTTTATTGTGAACAATCGTGTGTGCACCAAAAATAAATAAATAAGGTCTATTTTTCAAATTTTGCCGTTATAGCAAAATAGCGAAGGTAAATTAAATCTAACCAATAAAATAGTTACAACAGGAGTTCATTTGTGTCGAAAATTTTTTCGCTAGTAGATTAAGTGGTTACAATTAATCACTGTGCCGTTTATAAGTCATTCTAGCATTCATTCTCGTATCTGAGTCACACTCATTTCGATGTCTACCTCATTCAGTTTTCACTCAGCTACATTTGTGTCGTGGTAACATGCTCACGCTTCTTTTGAGACTCGAACAAGATCGACCGTCATTAACAAGCTGATTAGCAGTCTGCAAATTTATATCCTCATTCACCTCCAAACGATTAACTTTTCAAAAAAGCAAGTTTAAAGTAAAATTCTACTCAAATCCTTATATTTATACAAAATATATGATTTTCTTCTATAGCCATGATTCTTTTGCATGAAGATGCTCACATTAACATAACGAGTATCTTCATGTACCCATAAAACCTTCAAACATCAATCCGTTACACGTGGATTAGTAATTGGTCGTTTAGTAAGTGTTATGAGAGGTTAAATATATTTTTCGTTTCTGCTATCGCATTCTGGCAATTCTATTTAAATAAGATTCCAAAATAACTATACTCAAACGGACTGAATAGGCATATATATATATATTCCTTGTTCCCTTCTTGTGTGCAAAAACAAAAAGAAATTTTATCAGATATAAGAAAATTTTCTTTCTCATGGTCTTCTCAAATATCTACTCATGAACATATCTTTATATATAAATTGGAAAGCAAAACAAGATAGAAATATTTGAACATAGAGAGTGTGGAAAATAAAACCAATCAAATTGCGTGCGTCACCTCCAGTTCAAATTTGATTGGTTTCTGTCACCACACTCTCTCTATGTTCAAATATTTCTATCTTGTTTTGCTTTCCAATTATATATAAAGATATGTTCATGAGTAGATATTAGAAGACCATGAAGAAAATTTTCTTATATCTGATAAAATTTCTTTTGTTTTTACACAAAAGAACAATAATTTTATTTAAGCTCGCATTTCAATAGAATATATATATATATATATATATATATATATATATATATATATATATATATATATACATATATATATATACATATATATTTATATATATATATATATATATATATATATATATATATATATATAGCAGGGACCTTAAATTATTGGACATACACTATACAAGCTGGGGAATTTATATTAAATTAAAGTATAATGTCATGCGTTTCTATTAGTATGTTGTCAGTATGAAATGAGTATGAAATAAGCACTGCATTATATCGTAAATGAAATTCGTCAAGCACACTATTTATTGTCTTAATTGTTGCTTAATTAATATTTTCAGAAATTTCCGCGCCATCGGGGGTGCTTTAGGCGAGGTTCAGGGCATGAAAATAAATTGCGCGTGGTTTAAATCTTGGTCCTGACAATTAACTTATTTTCTTGCTTAATCGCAAATAAGGACGAAAGCAATCGAATTGTCTATAAGTATGTTCTGGCTGGTGCTCTTCTTCGCTTGTTTTGACAACATACATATATTTATAAGTTAAATAAATATTAACTCCCCTATTGGTGCACTTGAGCCGCTCAAATGTTTATTAGGGGGGAAGAATCTTCAAATTTTGGGCAAAAATATTAAGTTGGTGTATAATTGAGAATTGCATTTAATTCACGGCTTTAGCAGTATAATCGATAATTCGCAGCCCTAAAGTAAATGCGCCTTGTTTGTAAACACATCACCAACAATTTCGTTAGGTAAACTTCGAGTTCTTATTAAATACATAACTATCTTACGCCATGTTTAGTGTATACAGAAAATATACATCCATGGTTACGTTAACTCGCCCAGGTACAAACCTTATGGTTGCCGAGAAGATACATGGCATCAATCCTATGTTTGCCAAGTTGGTACATGGTGCCAACTCACTGGATTTTAAAATATGATCAATTTCACTCAAATTGAGAATTGCATTTACTATGTAACACTCTGGCTTTGATCAGCATCCATTATCACTTATGATAGTTTTTCTGTTTTTTGTCTGGTCAAATACAATGAGATAGATGTTTATTTCAATTGTTATCACCACCCGCGCAATAAATGATTGCTAAACCGTTAAATACTGTTTGTTGCGGAGAACTAATATATTGATGATGCTCACCAAAGTCAGCATTTACGGGAGGTTTAATCTCATGTAAACATTCGTTTCATGCGTACTAGTGTCTCATCAGTAGGAACCGGCATTACATCCTATACCCACCATTTGTTTTTTTAATTATTTATTTTTTTGGAAAAAATCAATGAATAATTAGAAACAACTCTATTATAAATGAATAAGTTGTTTGAATTCATAGATTCTCAAAACTGCAAATATTTCTTTTGTAATATCTGTAATCGTCTCGATTGATTGGAAACTTGCATCGATCTCAATACCCTTTTAGTTAATTTTCAGGAATCGAAAATAGTTTACGTTACTTAGTTACTAATTAATTTGTAAGAATGAAGTTTTCTGTCCTAAGCGTATAGAGGTTAGTTCACACTGCATAACTAGGTAATGCCCGACGGATTTTTTTCAAGCCAGATTCGTTTATTTGGCTTATGCCTTCGTGGATAACATTTCTGCCTATGCCGTCTGGCATTTAAAATTTCAACCGAAAAATTCTTATTCTTCGCCTGTTTAACAATACGCGGTGAATGAATTTTTTAATAATTTTTCTATTTTAGTAGCAATGTTCTGGATGATGACAAAGAAAGAAATGTACGTCGTTTGCGTAACTGTATAGAGTTTTTTTCACATCCAATGAATAGTCGTGTTTTGCTTGACTCTATAGTATTATGGCAGGTTTTGAGAACTCATAGCCAATCAATTATAAAATTCTTTTGGTGAAATGTGTTTGAATTAAGTTCTTTTGTTATTAGTGTAAATAAATGGATTATTATAATTTGTATCGAATTAGCTTTGTTAGAATTAGTAAATTTGTTAGTCTATCAACTTACTCTGTTGTAGCACTTTGCTTTATCTTTTCTAATCTTAATGATGGTGCTTTTCAAATATACCTGTTTTTTAAATTACGCAGATTCTGATAATCAATTTATCTACTTAATCACATATTTATTCTAAATGCAATTAATGTAATTTTGACAGCTACGACATTTTAGTACGTACCTTTTGTAGGGCGAATCGGGAAACATCTGTGAATTGTTTCGGCTAATTGTTGCTAGAAATATTTTTGTGAGTAGCTTTGACCTTCCTCAATCTATTGATTTGGCTTGCTATGCTGTTTTACGGTTTAATTTAAAGGCTTCGGTAGTGAATGGTTAGTTAAACCAACGAAACTGTTTGTTTATTGCTAGGATCAAATAAGCTTTGTCTTCTCTTTTCGGATGTATGCACTGGGATAAATGCGCGTTTTCTCATTTGTTAATCAAACATTTGTTTATTTTCTGCTAATTTTGCAAGGATCAATAATTGATAATTCACATTTCTTCTGTGTATTGTTTGTCGGGAAAACGGTTTTTATATCTGTTTACGCAGTGCGGCTAATGTACACACCAGACAAATAAATCCCATTTGTGCTTATTTTTGTAGCTGCGTCATTTGACTATAAGATATATTTACATTTTGAATTAATTACAGTTTACTCAATTATCGGTTTTCCAATTTCTAATTAAACAGAAACAGACGTATTATGGGCCAGAAAAGAAAAAAGTCTACCTAAACATCCCATTTAAGGAGGATGCATTTTCCCGAATGGCACAAAAGAAAGTGGAAGCAGCATTAACACGCAAATTTAATGCAGCTAAACTGCGAGTGATATTTAGGGAAACGCACTTGCCTTTACCAGCAATCAAAGAGAAACAGCCGTTAATGTCGATATCAAATATTATTTATCAATATACATGCGCAAGTTGTCGATTAACTTACGTAAGTCGATCGAACTGCGGTTAATTACTCGAATGAGAGAACATTGAAACTTGAATGCCTGTTTAAATCAAATGGTGAATACACGTCTGCTATTGCGCAACACATCATCGAAAAACCGCATGTATGTTCTTCAGACGTAGCATTCAAAGAAATTACTAAATGCAATAACAAAAGGGAGCTAGCCACATACGAAGCCTTATGGATAAAAAAATTGCAGCCGGATTTATGCAAGCAGAAGAAGCACGTACAAGCATTGAGCTTGAACTGGATCTGACGCATTCAATTTGATTGGTTTCCGTTTTACACACTCTCTCTCTATGTTCAGACATTTCTATCTTGTTTTGCTTTCCAATTTATATATAAAGATATGTTCAATATTAGATATTTGAGAAGACAATGCAAAAGAAATGTTTCTTATATCTGATAAAATTTCTTTTTGTTTTTGCACACAGGAAGGGTACAATGGATTTTATTAAAGCTCGCATTTCAATAGAATTTCTAATTAGTTGACAACAAATAACCATAGTTTTTTTCGGAATATATTGAGAATGACAGTACACAAATTGAAACTATTCTCTTGTCACCGTAGCTCTTATCATTATTTAGACTGTTAGGTTAAAAAGAGTCCTTGCTAAACTGATTATAGCTTAAATATAATTTAAGTCGCGTTCTTTTGCCGAAAAAATTGTCAATTTATACGAATAAATTGTTTTTAGAAACTTGGTATAATATAAGTACATTATCTGTTTTGTGATTAACGCAGAATGGGGCCCAAGCATTTCGTTTATTCGAAATATATCGTTGACCTTGGTCGGTAGTTTTCATCGGTCCCCTATTAATCATAAATCTTAGGAATAAACTAATAAGACAAATCTAATATCGTCAGTAGCCTTGTCAATTACACTTCCGACTGGTTAGTTTCATAATAACTTACTGCGTTCCATTAGACAGGCGTGAATTGCGAATGCTTTTTTTATGTCGATAGCTGCTGTTTTCAACTAAATAAGTGAAATTACAAAGGCTGAAATCGAATTCATCCTCTACATATATTATACTATTCGATTTTTATCTATAATTTAAAATGGTTTGTTTGAGGATATCCTCATGATTTAGGGTTGTGGGCAAATTATAACAACAAATAATGCAAGCATGAAATTTCAATCTAACCAATCGACTTATACGTACGAATGGCTAATTTCATAACTGCCGTCTCCATTTCATTAGATAAGTGCACGTCGCGTATGTAAATATTATCTTTTACGTTTAACTGGTAAATATTTCTTTTAATATAACTTTTAAACTTGTACATCTATCTAAGTGAAGAAACAGTCATTAGTTTTATGTATTCTCTTTGCATGCACCAGAAGGTGTTGTTCTATTCTCTCAATATGAAGCAATTTAATCTTCAAGTGTTTACAGCTGATCTTTCAGATGCCGATAAACTGTACAGTACACTTAATTGCACATATATATGTGATGTGATATCTTTTTATATTGTACATTTTCTAATTTTATTATTTAATGGAACATGTGTGGTTTGAATCCAAATAAAGATATTCTATTCTATTCTATTCTATTCAAAGTGAGTTAAAGGCATGAGAGAGTGCAAGACCTTGCTTAAATTTTACTTTAGCGTTAGGCTAAATAATGAGATAAATGTGTTTCTTCTTAAACGAAAATTAGTAAATTAACTTTAGGAAATATATAGGCGTTTAAAAACAACCATAATGAATTCATTGTGATTGGTCGGTTTAACAGCTCCTTGTTAAGAGTTCAAAATTGTGTGCAACTTTCATATGGTTTTTGTTCAAATTGTACATATCTATTGCATCAGACGGTAAAAATTATACGTCGACTCGACCTCCTAACTGAGAGGTAGTACTGTAGCACTAGCGATCGGGACAGAGCCTATTTACTTCGTATGTAGAAGTTAGTCATTCAATGCAATTTTTTATTTAAATCCAACTCATGGTTTTCGAAATTTAAAGCTACATCTCCACAGGAATTTTCTTTGTTGTTATATAATTATATATTCAGGTATTTTGTTTAATAGATACTATTATTTATTTATAGAATAATATATATTGTTGATTATTAAATAATAAAATTAGATAGAAAACTGGTTTTTAAAAAAGTTAAAGTTAAAAGTAAGTGTTATAATTATATTCACACCCTCCAAAATAGAGTAAAGAAATTGCATAAGCAAAAACTGTCATTATTGACAGACGCCATACGCAATATTGTCTAAAATTTTTCTGCATAATTAGAGAAGAAAAGTAATATCGGCCAATGCGCAAAAACAAAGACTCTGGGATCACAAGCCTGTGATTGTGGAAGCGGATTGAACATCGGATAAATAATCAATGTGGCAAAATTATACACATGGTATACGTATGATTGCAAATATCTCCTCCTGATATAGGATGCGCAACTGCGCAGAAATTTACTTATCTTTTCTTTGTCATGCGACAAAAAGTGTTTGCATCCACTGTCCACCTGATGCAAAACCCTTGTGTTGCACCACAAGGAAAAGGTTATTAATCTATTTCACGCCGTGAAACATGTTTTAAGGCTTATTTATGTATTAAATACGGTGCTATGTCAGTGATGCGCAGAAAATTGTCTATTGTACTGCTTCATACTTCTTTAACGCATGCATACAATCACACATAACCACTTTTCCTGAGCATACTACAATTTCATAAGTTCAACATTTCAAAAAGTCGTGAAAGAATTCTAAAAATCTTTAATTGATAAGAAATAACTTTCTACATTGGAAACATAACAAAAAAAGTTTAAAATAAAATTTAATATAGAAACATTATGTATTTTGTATTGCATACGTTGGGGAATTATTGACTGATGACGCCTATCAATACAGGTTTTGATGTAGACTTTATGAAATCAATAGCTTGGCTTGAGTTAGATAGTTGTATATCCAGGTGATAGCATCTTCGTATCTTTCGATATGTCGCCATCTTCGTAAATTATAAGAAGCGAGAAAATAAAATAATACTGATAACTCTGATAGCATATGGAAACTTTATTTGTTAATAATCAATAAACCAGGTTATGTTCACCTATTATTGCAAATATAGGATTTCTATGTTACGCGTTTGTGTGATTTCGCTAGCCAGGTCAAATATGCCGTCCAATTTCACCACTGTACAAGTAAACAGGTGTTAGTTTTGTTTTAATTCTTCGATCGCTTATATGATGTTAGGAGTTTCGAGAACAGAAACACGTTTTAAAATAAGATGTAATGAAGTTTTCCCAATTTTACATATTTTAAATTCCAGTTGTTCTATAATTTAATGCAATTTTATTAAAGAACTAGATATATGATACTATTAGTATTTACCTTAAACTATGTTTCCTATGCACATGTGGCAAAAATTTAAATGTAATTAAGGGCACTATAAAACTTCTAATAATTTTTTAAATCAAGCATTTATTGTACTTTAGACAGTTTTCTATACATTTATTTATCCTACATTTATATAATTAGAAATAATCTAGACTACTAGGGATATTAGAACATTTTACTACAAAATACTTTTAAGTCTATAAAATAACTTATAAAGTAGATGGCTTTGCCAAAAAATAAATGTATGTAAAAGTAAAGGCTGAAAATAACGTTTAGTTATATATACATATATATATATATATATATATATATATATATATATTTATATATATATATATTGAATTTCTTAATTAGTCGAAAATTCGACAGATATGTTACTAATATATATATATATATATATATATATATATATATATATATATATATATATATATATATATATATATATATATGGCTCCTCCTAAATAAATGCACAATTCATTGCTACTTAAATTTCAATAAAAGCAGACCAATGAAACAATAAAACTTTGCTACTAATCTCTTTTACGAAAGATGATTTAGAAATTGGGTATTTCTAAAAAATTCTTTCTTTCTGCAGTAAACTGCAAAAATAAAATGAGTGAGAATTTCAAACCTTATTGTGAGAGTTTAATAGACAAAAGTAAAAACACATAAGTTCTCAAAAAATTTTTTTAATTTTCTAGAGAAATTTTCGAACCATTCATAATTTACAGGTAGTTCATTTGCGTTAATTTAAAATTAGACATATTTATCATTGGCAGACCAAAATTAAAAAAGCTTTTTCACTGGGAGCAATGATCGCCTGTATAGTTTCACATCTTGCAAATCTAAATATTATAAACATTTAACATCCATTTGAGAAATATTAATAGGAGCCTAAAAGGTGTTTCTTTAATCTAGTTAAAAGAACAGGCCTAAAATTAACAGTAGCCAATTTCGCAAGGAAATAATCACAGAATTTCAAAAAATATATACTCAGGACAATGCAGAATATAGGTACTCTGAGTCAACTTATATTTTACAAGTCAATGAAACGCGTAACACGAAATTAATAATCATGTGTCATGCATTTGTAACAGTCTGATTGTAAAATTTCCCTGTTATATAATTGACAAAATGTTTGACGATATTCCGTTACTTAGAAAAAAATGCGTCAAAATGACATTTATATTGATAACACCAAACATATGTCTTACAAGTCATCCAGGTAACAAATTGGTATAAGATTCACGAGCTACGTTGTGTAGTAAATTAAAAATTTCATCAATGCGGCCGATTGTATAAATAATAAATATTAGTTAGGAAAAAAAATTAACTACATCAAGAATTAAGAAATATTATAAATTAATACGAAATCATTATATGAATTACATTCAGTTGCTTTCAGCGGACAATGCGTATATATGGGTTCACATTAGTACCCGGTATCGAGAATAACAGACGGCAAAAAGCATAACAATTTGACAAACGCCAATTTAAAAAAAAAAATGAACAAAAACTTTTATTTTACAAATATTTATAAGTGCAGAATTTGTTGATCAGCTCAAGCTGTAGTTCGTATATATAAGGCGTCTGACTTCGGATCAGAAGATTGCAGGTTCGAATCCTGCCGGGGTCGTTCACTTTTGGCGGTTCGAAATGGCTCCAATTTTGTCGCATTCTGATATTGAAAAAATTGTTATGGATCTCCAGAACTCAGTGAAGGTATTGAAAGAAGACAACAACTATTTAAAAAATGAAGTGTCTATATTGAAGAATGAGGCTGTTGTGAATGCGATAAAATTGGAACAGGCAGTTAAAAATAATGAGACTTTAAGCGTGCGTATAGTTGAACTGAATGAAGCGTTAAACATTAAATTAGACAAAATACAAATTGATGTTCAGCCTTGGATTGAATTGGCTGCTATAACAGTGGAAAGTGATACGCCTGTTAAAAATAAATCATCTGGCGAAGAAATATTGAATATATTGGCGAACGAAGTATCAGCGAGAAACAGCAAGCAAGATCAATTAGTATTATTTAATCTTGCTGAAAATGCTGAGGTTAATGATGTCCAGAAACTAAATGAGTTAATAAAAGAAGAGACACATGCGGATATTGCAAAATGCTTTAGGGTGGGTAAACGATCGGATCGTCCAAAACCAGTTATTGTGAAATTATCAAAACGCCCAACAAATATGCAAATTGAGTCCATCAACAAAAAGAAAGATGAGAGTGAGTTTTCACAGCATTTTTATTGGCCGGGACAAAACGTTTCTCCAACGAAAGTTGGCTAAAGCAAAGAAGTTAATAAGCAACCAGGAACGGAAGCTGATAACCACTGATCAAGCAACCTCTGAGACTGCAACATCAAAAACCGATGTTTCATTAATAAATATTGTGGACAGCGGGGGGAGAGGAAGAATGGCCTCAAAACCTGGGAAACGCATAATAAAGAAGCCTGCAAAGCTGAATCAGTAAAAGTTGATTATTGTTTAGATAAGTCGTGTTCCACATTTACCTTATTTTATGCTAACTTTCGTAGTGTTAGGAACAAAAACTTTTTGCTTTGTAATTTTATAATAAGTAATGATTTTGATTTTATAATTTTATCTGAAACCTGGCTTCATAATGACATAGAAAACCATGAATTTGATATTCCTCACTATTCTTTATTTAGAAAAGACAGATCGCTAGATAAAAGAGGTGGAGGAGTACTCATTTATAGTAAATCTGTATTTAAGGCGAAAATTTTACATACTTGTGATGATAATGCTATCATTGATTTCTTATCTATACAATTTGATAATCTGATCTTAACAGCGCTTTATAGACCGCCGTATGCTACTTTATTT
This sequence comes from Eudiplozoon nipponicum, assembly GCA_029291075.1. NCBI lineage: Eukaryota > Metazoa > Platyhelminthes > Monogenea > Mazocraeidea > Diplozoidae > Eudiplozoon > Eudiplozoon nipponicum. The sequence continues at coordinate 58,245 of JAQBSW010000138.1, forward strand.
GATGATCAAACATTTACCAATTCTTTTCAATCTATCTTTGACTGCCATGGCTATAATGTAGTGGTAGGTGACTTTAATAAGTTACAGGACTGTGAAATAACCAATTTTTTTCTAACCATGATCTCAAGCAGATTATAAATGAATCAACTAGAGGTTCGCAATGCTTAGATCATGTATACTTAGAAACTGAAATGGTGAAATCGTACAGTTATGATGTTGTTAATTATTTCAAAGAATTGGATCACAAACAAATTATTCTACAATGAAACATCTTGAGTAGCAAAACACAGAAACTAAATTTTGAAAATGCACACGTGCACTGTTCCAGAATCAATTGGAATCTATTTAGAGAATTAAGCTTACTGATTGATTACGGAAGTTTTTATTTCTTAAACACTGACGAGTTTGTTTCTTCTGCTTCATCGTTATTATCTATTTTATTTGAGGCATCTACGTTTACGGACATTATACCGAAACGAATTAATAGGAAATTGTTTAAACTAAGAATTAAACGAGATAATATAATAAAGTGTAGTCTTATCAATAGTATTAAACAAATGAGGTTAGATCTCATTGATAACGAAATTAATTATTCACTGCTGATAATTCGGCAAAGATCAGAACGAATTATTTTGGCCAAAATGAAGAGTAATCCTAGACTAGGATACAAACCTCGCTGTGATAATTGATATTCGAATTAATTATATGTTTTGATAATTATAACGAAATAACGATTCCTGAGACCAGGAATAAGGACTTGTTATTGACAGTGATGAATTGATAAAATTGATGTTAAAAATCAAATCAAAAAAACAAAAAAATCACCTTGGTATTTCGATTGATAATCTGATTCAATTACCCTTAACATTTAGGAATGTGCTCTGCAAATTTATTACTAGAATTTTGAAGAATGGGAAATTACCTATCGATATATTAACGATAGTAGCAAAGCCATTGCCAAAAGTTAGTAAGCCAACGTGCGCCAGTGATTATAGATTAATCTCTCTTATCCCTTCGTTTTTGAAGATAATAGAACGATTGATACTAGATCATTTAGAACGTATGATAACGGCTGATTTTGAACTAAGTCAACATGGCTTTACGAAAGGTAGATCGACAACTACTAATATGCTTTCCATGTGGAAACATGTAATCACATTAGATGAGAATAAGTTAGATGCATTAATTGTATTTATAGATAACTCAAGAGCTTTTGACTCTATATCTTTTGATGCTATTTTGAATGCGATTAGTTTGTTGAATATTGATCCGAATATTTCTAAATTACTTAAATACTATCTATATAATCGACGAATGAGTATTCAAGTAAACGATTTGATATCAAAATCGAAACGAGTAACGAGTGGAGTTCCACAGGGATAAAGATTGGGGCCAATTTTATTTAAAATTGTATTTGCAAATTTGGAAACTAAGATCCTTAACGGTCGAGTTTGCAAATTCGCTGATGATTTAAAAATAATCTTCCAATTGATCCAAAGAATGTCGAATTCTCCAAAAATAATGTGACATTAGATTTGTATGATTTGAGTAAATATTTGATCACACTAGGGCTCAGAATAAACAATAAAAAGACGAAAGCTTTAAAAATAGGGAACAGAACAAACTTTAATTATGTTTATTTTCAAGATGCTGTTATTAATGATGTGCCTATATGAATCCGACAAGAAAGAGTCATGAAGTTGGAACTAGATCTGGACATTTGGCAATATCTCCTCCTTTGGTGGGGAATGTAGCGAGCAAGTTATTCTCTCTCTCGAAAATCTACAAAATTTATAACCAATTGCCGAAGGGGCTTAGAGAAATGCCTCCATCTAAGATGTTTTTTAAAACTTTATTTACTGAACTTGAAAAAGTCTGCAATCCTGCTGATATTTTTTTATTTTTTTGATTATGATAATACTTTCTCATGGTTGAATAAAAGACAAGGATAATTATTATCGGAAACAGATTTTCTTGAGATTTTATTTCCAAGTTTTGTATTATTATAATTGAAATGTTATGCACTAGTTCTTCAAATTAGTTAACATTACATACAATCAATTGCTAGTCATGGTTCTCAATTTTTGTATAATGTTACACTCGAATTATACCTTAATTGTTCCTAATTTGATGATGTATATATTTTTCTTTTCAGTCGAACTTTCTGATATTGATATATTGTATTGTACAACTAGTGAGATATACCTATCTACATGATATTAATTGCACATTTATTGTGATGTGATAATTTTTTTTTATATATTGTACAATTTCCAATTTCATTATTTGAGTGAATATGTGGTTTGAATCCAAATAAAGATATTCTATCTCATTAAGATATCTTATTCTGGCCTTATATATTCTTCACCAGAGGGAATGTGGCTGCAATATAAACTCGATAGAGAAAATTGAACAACCCGCGGATCTGTGTGATTAACTTTCATTTAAATCACAAGCATAATAATAAAACCAATGGCTTTCCTCAAGCAGCTTCGTTAAATTCGATGGCCAGGTTTCAACACATGGATTTAAGTTCAAAGTCGTGCTACTCATTCAGAAATTTATAAGTGAATTCTTTGCACATTTCATCAAGACACCCTTTCCTGTCTGCGTCTATTACTAAAAACAATTTAGCTACAACATTAGTCCAGTATTGGAAAGCGAATAAAAATTACATGTCATTTTAATTACAACTTTATTAGAAGCATTATATCATATGTAATGCTTCTCATTATGCATTTTCAAGTATTTTACCTGGCGGAATTTAAATTCGGAATTTAAATTTTAAAAATTTTCTACTATTTCTGCTGGTCTGTTAGAGCTCAATTTTTAAAATTCTTATTGCATACCAGCAAGTGTATAGACGCAACAACCAACATATCTAGTCGTGTCAATTATCATTTGATTCATAGGCGTATTATAAAGCGCACAACCTCTCATCATGTCGTATCAGGAATTTCTGTGGACAGAGCTGAAATCAGGAGTAAAAGTCAAACTTCGTGCTATTTATGAAGAAGAAAAACATATAGGTCTTTTGTGACCAGTTCGAGCCATCTTCCGTAAAGCGTATATATAACCAGGAGGATTGAAGCTGTACCAGCATCGCAACTTAGGAATAACAACGAAAATCTGATCTGTCGTGTTAATTATTAATACAATCAGAAGCATAATCGAAATCATAACGATTCCCTCCAAGTAGTTCCAATTTCATCGGTGGGATGGATGGGTACAAAGTCGAGTCGTGCTAACTATTCAGATGAGCATATAAAGGCTATGTTGATCAGCTCGAGCTGCCGTTGGTTATTCGTCTTATTCTATAGCAAGGGTTCACCCATAACAGTAGCTCAACGTGTGAAGAACAACATGCAGCTTCATTGTAGAGGTAATTATATATAATAGTTAAGCTAGAAGCTCCAATCAAGCAATCGCTGAAATTTCTGTGGACAGTATTTAAATCAGGATGTTAAGCCCAAATTCGAGCTCATCAAAAAGAGATGTTGTTCTAATTGCGTTTAGTTAACAATACGGAGTGTACTGGCATGTCGGTAAAATTTCCATGTGCATTGCGTTTTGGCCTTGATTGATATGTTCTCATTTGTCCCTCGAATTTGAAGCCCTCCATCAGCTGCTTGACTGAAATTGACGTGGAAACCAGATTTACTGAACTTTTCCGAATATTCGGGACGTCATTTCCAGTCCCACCTTCAAGGTTGACACCATACTTACAGGAGAAGATGCAAAGTATACAAGAATTTACCGAACTACGAGGGCTATCAATTGTCTCGCACAAGAATATGGCGGAAAGATGACAAACAAAGAGGACGGCACAACGTAATATACACCAACATTTAAGACGGCATGTATTTGTAAGAAAAGCTCAGCGTGAGAGACATATTTTACAATTTGGTGTCAATGATGACTCCATAATTATGTAAGTCTTGTCGATCAAATACAAGAGGAAAGAATATCATCCACCACGGGTTAGCAGTCGACCGAATACTGAGCACAAAACAAATTATAACGCAAAAAGCAGTGTTACCTTTATCTTTACACTAACACAGATATTAAAATAGAAAGTTATTATTATCCTGACGAATTATAACAGAATTTCCGCGCTATGTCGAATAACTCAATTGACCAAAAATATTATAATTATACTATTATAATATTATTATAATAACTATCAAGACGGAAAGCGTACAAGCGCAAGAAAAACTAGAGTAAAGTTGCGTTATATTCGTACTTGTTTTTTAAATGGTAAAATAGCAGAAGAGTGCAAATTGTTAGCCAAACAATGCCATCACCTGCCATAGATTCGTGTTGCATTTTGTCACAATGCGATATCAGTAGTGGACATTTTGTCAATTTGCTAATGAATGCCCAATAAGGTATTAAATAGCATTCTAAAATTAATGCAGCGTTTAGCTAACACTGGTAATGGATACCATCAGAGTTTTTAATAATAATTTAAATCACAATTGCTAACCCAAATGTCAGGAAGTCTGAATTAAAGAGGCAAAGATAGAAGGTCTGTAGTAAATTAGGTACTAATCGGTGTCGCATAGTATCACCCATTAGGAAAGAAAGACCAAGTAGCGTAAGTTGGTCTATAACTGAAAACTGCCAGTAGTTTGTTGCAGAGGTAGCGTGGACGATTGAAAGATTCTGATTTAAATGTTCTCAATTTCAAGGCCTGGTTTTTGCAATTCCGACAAATACTTTGTTAAATTCTAATAAAGACGAAATAGTTCTAACTTATAATTTAGTTTATCTATATTATGTAAAGTTTAGTTTATAATGATGATATTTAAAATCAAAATCTTGTCATAAATCTGCAATTTCTAACCACAGTCCCAGATGGTATCGTCTGCGCGATACTGAATAGGACTAATTAAGACGTTAGATCAAAAGAGAGAGAGGAAATATGGTGCAACCGAATGAAATGACAACATAAAACATTAGTTTGCATATAACTGAATAATTACGCGTACTTTCCGGCGGGGATAACTTAGCAAACGAGTGCAGGGCATCAACGCAGATGTTTTATGGCCGTGAAAATACCGGTAATTATTTGACGGCATTAAAATAAGGTCGACACTAGCTTGTTTTCTTGAATCTGCTTTGCTGTCTGATGCAATCTTTGTTTGTATAAACAAATATATAACCAAAATCTTGCCATAAAAACTCAATTATAATATAATTTCTACAGTTGACATAGTGCCTCTTCTATAATGACAGATTTCCAATGGCTAATTAGAAAATCGGCTATAAATTGATGACATTTACGATGTGCCTCAAGGGAATTCTAAGAGTAAAAAAATACAAATTCATGTATAGCTAGCAATTGTAAGCGGTTGGCGACGTGATTTTCGCAGTGAATGAGTGCAAGATTACTAAGCAAATATTCTCCGGTTTCGGATTCGTTTACGGCAAATATTTGCAAGCTCTAGACGAGTTTGTAAACATAATGAGACCGGTCTTCTTGTTGAAATAGCTCGCCTAAATATTGCAATGCTTAGTTTAAACTGTCAATTTATATATAACAGATTCACACCCAAAAAAGGTGTAAATCATATTTGCTGCAAAACTGTATATATTTCTTTAAATGTAATAAATTGTTTTCAGTTAGTTTTAGAAAGTATATAAATTTGATTGTTTTGTTTTTTAATGGATAAATGATGTCCTATTTCATTTTAAAGTTTGATTTCAGTATTCAATCCAGACATTGCATTTTAATACTATGTTATATAACATATTTTATCGTTTATTGCATTTTTTGAAACTACACTAACAGGAATTCAGCTTCATATAGCGGTTAGTTTAGAATTTGTCTAACTAACCGATAAAGTATCAGTTTTTTTTTAAAATTTGATTGCGGAGTGCCAGCTTAATATATTCCAATGCGTACGCGGGTTCCAGCTTTACACAAACATTTTAACAAAGATCCAATTGATCTTAATTTCCATTTCCTCGTTGTCTTCGATCGACACGGGGTTGTATTAGTCCCAATGGATAGTGCTGGAAAGTAAGCACCGAAGCGTCACCAGTAAACGAAGATGTTATAGAACCGCATTTCCATTGGGACAAATACAAACTCAGTCCGATCGAAGACAAAAGGTAAATGGAATTTGTGATCTATCGGATCTTTGTGAAACTGTTTGTGTAAAGCTAGAACCCGCGTACGCAAAACGTGGCAGTGGAGGATCTATGGTTTTCCATATCTGATAATAAATTTTTCTTATTTAAATAACGTATAGATTAATTAAATTATAAAAAATAAACAATAACATATTATTTGTATATATTGGTGGTGTTTTCGAAAGTTGCATCGATTTTAATGGAATTAATCCAATGTTACACGTATCTGATATGATAAATAGGGATTTCCCATTCAAGCCCACATTGCATAACTTTTAGACTTAAAAAGATTTTTTTTAATTTCCATTCTTTTAATGCAAAATAAAACCTAAAATGAGTTCAGCTTAAAATTACAAATCTTAAAATATTTCATGAATGCGTTTTTTAGGTAGATTTGAAATTTTACACCATACTATACTAGAAATGCAAGCATTAAAATATGAAATTTGCCATCTTTTCGAAGAAGGTTAATTGTGCATTATCCCTGTTGCAATACATCTGTTTTTAACAAGAATTTCTTCTTTTTACTACACAAAGTTACTGAAATAGCCTGTTCGAAATATAGTTCTTTTTTTAAAAAAATAAGCAAAATTATGCTAGATAACCTTTTCATATCAAACTATCCAGACTGATTTTGCGTGTGTGTATCAGTTTAATGCGTGTGTGACTTTTTTTATTCCGAAAGTGTTGCTGCATCATTGTATCACGCAATCCGTCGAGCAAATATTAAACAGGCGAAACATCCAATACTTATCCCTTAGACATTGCTCATAGAAGAGGTCTATTTTTGCTTTATAAATTTGACACTTTTTTGCAAATGACGACATTTGCTTGTCAATAATTAATGAATTTTTTTGGCATGATAATGGATTGCCTAGTAAACGAATAAAAGGCATCGTTGCGATTACCAAGTGTGCAAAAAGCAAGCTGGATTTTAAAAAAGAAACCGTTGTTCACAATATATCCGAATATGAATTCTTCTCGTTCAAATTGACCTACTTTGGACTACCCGACTTACAATTTAGGGTACCTTTTAATATGAATGACCGGCCTGTGACAAGCCGCACAAAGAATAGTTTCAAAGGTATCAGCCCATTGCTTCAGGAAGCACACCGTACAAGATAACTTATTTTCTCTTTTTTATTTATATGCTTTCATGCTATACCAGTTCAAATCGCTTAAGTCTTACTTCATTAATATGTGCCATGGCATTGGGATTGAATTGGATTTTGACATGAAAAGCAGACAGCAAATCTTATCTCGTACCCATTTTTTGCGTGAAATGTGTTTTAATAAACTGCTTTAGTTTTTTTTAAGCAGAACTTGAAGTGTAAACTATGAAAGCTATGGTTTATTGTCGTGTTATGCTGAAAAAAACGCCGCCTGGTTTAAGAAAAGAAAGTATTGACTTAATAACCGATTTCAAGTGTTACACTTCTTTTTCTTTATAATATCCTGTATTATTTATTAAAACAAGCATGATAAAATTAATGGATGATGGTTATTGCTTCTGTTGCAGTTATCTTTCGCATTATTCAAATGCGTTTATCGCAGTCATAAACTAAAAAATTACAGTAACAAGCTAGCTGACAATATTTTACGGAAGGTATACCTTTACCTTTTGTCTTTGCAGCCCATTTTAATTGGTTCTTTAAAATGTGAAGATTTCTAACATACGGATACATTGTATATATTTTTCTATGAAATAGGTTTAACTGAAATATTTAAACTCTTATGTTGCTTATAAAAACGAGATTTTACCTACATCTTAAATTAGTTTGTTTTCCTAGTTTATGACAATTTCATGTAAAAACTTGATACAGCGTGGCATGTGTCAATAAATGCATATGAAATTATTCTCTGCGAAGTACATAACCGTTAAGGAAGGTATTAGTTTTCAAATTTTTGACTGGCATGGCAACAATCTCACAATTCTGTTAAATTTCTAATTAATTTCTTGCGAATCATTATATACGTGTACATTTCCATTCACACATAGATTTGAAAATTTATTCGAAATTGTTATCTTTAACATGAATATCACTGAAACAAGTTAAATGTCAATTATAATCAGTTTCGTTTGAGAGACATAACAAATAATATTTGTTGTATAAAATACAAATTAGCTTGTTCAGTTGACTTAAGAAGGAATTGAAGATTAATTTGTTTGGTTTTAAAAATGAATTCTAGATGAAACTTTAGCTAATAATAATTCTTTGATTGCAACGAAGCAAGCCATTATGCAGTAAAGGCAATTGATCCAATTTACAACTAACGAAAACAATGATAAAGATTATTTAATTAGAGTTTGTGAACTTAATACCAATCCCATAATAGTTATCCAGTCGCACAACAGAGAAAAGTTACATTTCGTACGAGTGAATAACAGCATCTTTTCTTGGATTTGCGACAAGTTAAAAAACATGGGATTGATGTATACATAAAATTCGCAAATCTGGATCGAAGAAAATGTCCAGTCGACCAGTTTCGTCATTATTCTTCAATTACTCTCCACAATTTACAGCAGATGTGGATGAAACCGTTCCAAATTTACCTTGCTGTGTGGGATTCAATCTAAAATGCCGCTCTTGCCGCATATTTAACGAAATATTCAGATATATGAAAATTTACATATTTGGTTAGTCTTTAATCGTGACATAGTCACTGAGATATCACTTCCGACCGAGGTTTCTAAAAACCAGCCACAATCTATCAATATTATAAGTTGAAATAAATTCAGGTAATTTTTGTTTTTCTTTTTTACAAAATGACATTGTTGCGCACATACTTTTTGTCTAGGTGTAAAAAACTATAAACTATGTTTAATTTTAAGTTAGTGTATTCTGTAAACTGTTATGTTATTTTTTAAATAATTTGCTCACGGGAAACATAACCATTTTGCCGCACTTAGGTAATGAAAATAAACCTGCGACAATTTTCACTTTCCACAATTTTGATAATCAAACCGTCTCTTCTTATACTTTTAGCAGAATAAACTAATAAATAAAATATTTGCTAGAAGTCTTCAATATTAAGCCTGTAACTACACAAATACTCACTTATCAGAATTATATCTAGTTTTCATTTTTTCCAATTTTCAGGCTTTTATTCTTCAAATAACTTTGATTAAAAATAATATTCTACCATGCAGACCAGCAACGTTTTTGGATGAAGCTGATTTCTTTCCGGGCACTCTTTTAAGTTGTAACTTTAAATGATAGTTTCAGATTTATGTTCGCAAAATTCTCTCTCTTATTCTAAAACTATTCTCTTATGATGCAAATATTTGAAGACGCAAGAAAAATTCAGTTAATGAGTTTTTATTCTGAGAGTGTTTAAGTAATTAGAGATATATGCAGCTTTCAAATTTGTTAACTCATTCGAAATTTAAGTGTTTCCACAAATAGTCATTATACCGGCACTATAATTTTCTATTTTCCATTGCAGACCAATTAATTTTGAGACGAATAATTGCGTTTTTCTCCTCTTAAATAAGAAGTATATCCGAAAACTTAAATGACATTATTTTTTATTGATTTTTTGAAAAGCTATCTACGTTGAACCATTGATATTGTTAACACCCAAGTGTTGCATCAGTTTATGTATTCAGTCTAGGATGATCCGTATTTCCTCAAAATTATATTTTCGTATTTCAGAAGGATGGATTTACGTTCATGAGCTACCACTTAGTGAATGTATGAAAAAGTCGGATGTTGCGTCGCGTAATTTCCCACATCGTGTCACGTTTTACTTTAGAAATACTAGACGTATTTCATACAGTTTTTTTGCCCATATGTGTTATTTTTAGAAAATAGATAATATTTTCAAAAAATGAAATTTGCATAATGCATTAAAATATATTTTCTGGATGATGTCAATAAGCGTTGTCGAAGACAAATTGCTTTATAATTTACCAAGCAACAAATCGGAAGCAAAAATTTAACATCAGATATGCGAGCACAAAATTATTCACACACACACACAAATATACACAAACAAAATGTTCTCATTCATGATTATTTCTAATATCCTGGCTGTAACCTAATAAGTTCTCAATAACGACGAAACTGGTCTACTGGTTGAATTGCCTTATCTACACTACACAATGCTTACTTTTTACTGACAAATGTGTGTTCTTAATGAATGAGATGTTTTCATCACATTCGAAACTTTGATTATAGTAAAAGTTCCGACCTCTGTCTGTGAAGGAGCACCAAACTTAATCAAACACTTTTTTATTGCCTATCCATGTTTCCTAAAGGCAGATGTAATTATCTTAACCTGATGTTTATAATATAGAATAGGGTACTTAAATTTAAACAATAATTTATTGCGCGGGTGGTGGTAACAATTCTTTAAATCAAGTTTGCGAGCTTGAAGTAAACACCAATCCCATTGTATTTAACCAGTCGTCGAACAGTGGCTGGTGGTAATTTTATTATGTTGTTCGACGACTGGTTAAATACAATGGGATTGGAGTCTACTGCAAGCACGCAAACTTGATTTAAAGAAAAGGGTACTTAAATGTATGTTTATGGCAAAAATCTACCCTGAAAATGGTGTCCTATAAGCAGATTCAATGAGCTGCTACTATATTTTTTGTGAAATTATTTAAATTTTGGCTGTAACTAAGAAAGGGTGTTAAGCAACGATTTATTGGTGTAGCACTAATGCATTTTTATGAACAAAAATTTGTGCCATATAGGCTACTTAATATATTTCACATTTATATTATATACTTCTTTAAATTCAAATTTACCCCGTTTTTATATATGGATAAAAGGCAAGAAATATCAAATCGAATACATAACTAGTTTTGCTCCCTTGTTGTTTATTTGATTATCATGCGTTTATCTCACTAATTAACTAAATACGAATTAGTCCACAATTATGTGCATAAGGCTTAACAGAACTTCTATCCTCTTTACTTATAGTAAATTTACCATTCATGTCTTTTAAATTTCATATTGCGTTTATATGTTTCCTGTTATTGTATATGATTTAATAAATCATAAGACGAAAAATTTGTAAGTCCTTTATTTTCTTCTTTTCTTAAAGCATATAACAACACTCATCTTTGGATTTTAATAAATACCAACCTCAGTAAAGTCAATATTCTTTTGAAATGCGAGCCTTAATAAAATTCATATTGCACTTCCATGTGCACAAATAAAAATAAGTTTTATCAGAAACAAGAAACGATTTTTTCCCATGTTCTTCTTAAATATCTACAAATGAACATTTCTTTTTATATAAATTTATAGTCAAATTTAGATAGAAATATGTAAACAAGTAGAGAGTGGGAAAAAAGAAAACCAATCAATTGCGTGCGTCACTTCCTGTTCAAGCTCAATAACAGAACATATTTCTTCCGTTTGCATAAATCCGGCTGAAATTCGGTTATCCATAAGACTTCGTATGTTTCTAACTGCTTTTCGTTATTGCATTTAGTAATTATTTTAAATGCTACGTATGGATAACATACGTTACTCTTTGATTGCTGGTAACGGCAAGTGTGTTACCCTAAATAACACTCGTAGTTTAGCTGCATTAAATGTGCGTGTTAATGCTGCTTCAACTTTCTTTTGTGCCATTCTGGAAACTGCATCCCACTTAAATGGGATGTTTAGGAATACTTTTCTTTTCTGGTCCGTAATACGTTTATTTTTGTTTAATTCCCCTTTTAATAATTGTTACAATTCAATTTCTAGGATAGCCATTAGTTATTAAATCATGAATTGTTTTATTATATTCCTTTTCTTTAGAATCTTGACCAAGCAGCCACGAACTGTTGATAGTTTATATTCAAAAGACAAAAAACCGCTTTATTGCAAATACTGTGCGGACCTGGTTGGTTTATGCTAATTGTACTATTTAATTTACCAATTAGATTCTCTATTCAATTGTACATGAAAAATAGGCAGACGATCGTCTTTCTCGTGCTCTGACGTGAATCTGATATTCTTATGTAATTTTTTGAAACTTGGAAGCAGTGTTCGTGATTGCAACCTGTTCTTAAGTACAAGGAAAATATCCTCCAAATATCGTATATATTGAGCACATTTACATATGACACTCTTTAACGCTGTGTTCTCTAGGTGCCCTAGAAAAATCTCATCCAACACTAGAGATAAGGGGCTCCCCATTGCCACACCGTCAGTCTGCTTATAGATGCTTCCATTAAAACGAAACCGCACGTCTTTCGTGCAAAATAAGATAAGTTTGCGTAGAGGGTGACCTGGAACCGGCGATGGTCATATTTCATGTTCTACCGCTTTGACTATAATGTCAATAATTTCATCAATTGTATACAAAGACGTAACATCAAAAGATACCATATTCTTGTTTTTAACTTTTATATCATAAAGTTTGTTTATAAACTCAAACGAAACGGCAACGAAATACATACCAAATAGTTTACGTAATGGTTCAAATATACGAAATAACCATTTAGCTATTGCATGAAACGGAGAGTTGACCATTGATGAAATTGGCCTTATAGGACAACATTTTATGTGTTTTTGATAATCCGTACATTGTAGGTGTAGATGATCCAACTGACTTGAGACACTGTGCAGTGGTCTCATCAATTAAACGGCATCTGTCAAGATCTTAACTTCATTTATTACTTTGCGTTCCACTTGTCTTTTCATCTGATTTATCATCTAGGCGCATTAATTTTGTATTGTCATTTGACACGTTTTCCATCTTATGTAGGTAGTCAGATTTTTCCATTATAACAGCGCTCTTGCATCTATCAGCGTGTAGTATTTTGATGTCTGCATTTCTGCTGATAACTTTAAGCGCAATTACATGTTGCTTTGTCAATGAATGGTGTTTTGCGCATTTGGACGATTTCAAATGTGAAGCTTGGTCAACTAATGTCGCCTTGAAACAATTTTTATCATCGGTACTAATAGGTTCCAAGTCAGCTGTTTGTTCAAATAGCAATTCAAATGCTGCCTCAAAATCAACATCGCATTTATTAGAACGTTGTATTCCATTATTTCGGCCTATCGATAGTGCCTCCATTGTTAGCTGATCGATTGGTATTTTTTAAAAAAAATCATTATTATTTAATAAAACGTGAGCTGTGTACTGAATATTTATATACAATTTAACCAGATTAATTTTTAAGTTTATTTTAATAAATAATTTATTGATGCTTATTAAACATATCGAAATTTAAATCTGAATATACGACAGAGTATTCCAGTTGTCACACTGCAAATTCCAGATTATTCTAATTTAAATTCTGATTGGAATAAAATTGAACTTGTAAGACAAATTGTTACGAATCATCGTGTTTTATAATTAAAATGACTAAAATGCGATTTTTGATGATATTTTTTTTTAATTTAAAAAATGTTGGTTCAAAATGCTTGTATGTTATGTTACGAAAAACATACGTCTGATAATTTAAATGATTGCTACCTACAAAATTGAAGCCTATTTATCCCTTAATAGTGTCTTAAACTTTATCAAAGTTCGTAATCTTGATTCACTTCCTTTCAATGTTTTAAAATTTGCTGAATAATTTAACACAAGCCTCACCAAAGAAAAATTTGATTCCGTTGAAACATTTTTCACTTTTGAAATTCTTATGGTAAGTGGTTCATTACACCCTCAACGTCACTGAAAATCAAGTAAAGTGGTGTATGAAACGTTGTCATTACTGCACATTTTCTCAGTTTTGTCATGGCTCTAAATTTGAAGTTAAAAAATGGTTTATGGCTGACAAAATTCTGCCGCCGAAAAAACATCTGTGTTTATCGCTCATTCGACACATCGCTTGATTAAACTCTTCTTTATTTCGGAAACTTCTGAAAACCAAACTTAAAATGAAAAAAAACTGCTGTTGTCTGTATTGGATTATATTATTTTAAATTAATAAATAGAGAATTGCTTGAATTTGAGAAAAATATTAAGATAATAAAAGTGAATTATAACGTATAAAACTATTTATTTATACATTTTACGGAGGAAATAACAGACAATTCGCAATTCTGTAGAGTATCCGTTGTAATTCACGGGAAATAAATTTCCTGTGTAAATGTAATCCAAGTTAAGGTGTATGCATGCTAATAAATTTGGGCAAACTAATTAAAATGGTAAATTTATAAATGATGAAATGTTAATTATATTTAATTGCGTTTAAAGGTAATAGCAAAGAGGATTTCTTATGGAGAGTTTTAAAAAAGTTCGAAAATTTTGTTTAAAAAAGCTAGGTAAACAAGATTGATAAAATGAGAATTTTTTATTTTATTTTATGTGACACTGTTAACAATTTAGTTACAAAGAATACATAAAAATTATGAAATAAAAATATATTTACGCAGTAATAATTAATTTCCGTTTGAGATGTTTACTGCCCTAGGAAATTGTTTTGGTTTGAATTAAGTGGCTCTCAAATTGTGATGACTAAATTAAATGTTTTCCCACATGAAATATATAAAAAAGCTGTTATTTGCATTCTGATTTTTCCAATGTTATAATTATGAAACTGAAGCGTATCAATTTAGAAAGCTGGCAGTAATTACATTCCCTATACAGTTGGCTATTTCAGCATTGATATTGTAATTGTCTTTATTGATATGGAATTCGAGCTTCCTTGACGTTTATATTTTCTTATTTCGACCATTTACGTACTAGCTATATTTCTTTAATTAAATATGTTAATTAAGTAGTTTGAACAGGCGTGTAATTCTCGAAGGGATATGTCCTGCAAATCCGGAAATTTTAAGTGTATTTTGGTATTTCAGGCTTCACGTTTACAGAATAGATTCAAATTTATTTTTCCTTGATGCGAATCTTTGAATACCAGCAAAATCTTTGCGCCGAGGAAGGCCAAAATTGAGTGTTTTTTCTGAACGTTTAAAAATAATTTATTTATGTTACTTTTTCGTTGAATTAATAAAATTTATTTTGTTTACCACTGCCCCAGCTTACTGTTATCCATTGCCAAATGATTTCTTCAAATGTCCAACAAGATGGTTTCCTCTTTGGAATGCTGTGTAACATTATAAAAGAGGAGGAATATATCGTTTACATAATATGTCATTAATTTTATTTTATCTTATGGAGTTTTTGTCTGTTTGCAACAACGTTCACTAGCTACAATTGGTGCAGCGCTGTTTCCATTGACAATAACATTGTTAACTCGAGACTTGATTTCGCTTAGTAACACAGATTATTGTCAGTGCATAATATTTTATCATTCTCACAGCATGGCTTTTACTTTAATGATAAAGAATTAGCAAAAACAGATCACGTATAAAAACTATTTTCCAACAGATTTTAAATTCTCTAGAAATTTTTTCCTTATATGTTTAAGATAATAAGTCGATGACGAATTATCTATGATATTTTTTTGACATTGTTCGAACAGAATCTGAAAGTTAAAAGAACAAATTCAAATAATCGGGCAAAATACAGTGATATTTTGTTTAATTGTGCATAAAATATTTTGGTTTTTTAATGCGTGACATGTCGAATATGACAGCTTCCACAATACGATTTTTATGTTCCCTTTTCAGATTTCAAAATCAGAGAAACCTGTATGATTCAGTCATTAAATCGCCTTTCAATGTATCGATTATTGCCAGAGTTTCATTCATCTTGGCTGCTGTATCCACTACCAAATATTTTTAGTTTCGTCTTATTATTAATTGGTATGTCAAATTTAAATGTATATGAATAAGAAAGTAAGGATACTGCAATTGCCAGATACATATTAGATATTCAGCACTTAATGTCAAGTTAGATTAAGGAGACCCGGAATTATATGCCCAAAGCCCACAATAAATTTAAGCTTTGAAAGTCGATCAGGTGAACGGTGCAATATACTAATGTGTATCCAAACAGTACAATAATCAACGTTATATAAGATATTTGAAAATACGAATTTAATGCCAAAAAATCAAATTTATTTCTTACAAAATTCACAACACAAATCAAACGCAAATGCAAGGCGACTTTAAAGCAAGATTTGAATAACGAGTTGTCGTTGCGGAAGAATGTGTCGCAACATATTTTTCGCTTAGTTACATAAAAAAGTTCGCTTACAAACAATTTATCATTGGGATATTTAAAAAAGCAAATGCTCTTAGTTCCTCATGTTTTTGTGAATGTATAATATAAAAAATCACATATTTCATTCATGATAATACAATGCGAAAAATGGTTATTTAGCTGTTCATTTGTTTATTAGATGCGACACACCTAGTAAAAAATTAATTAAAATATGACCACAAGGAAAAACCAAAGACAGCATGAACGGAAAGTATAATCTCGTGCACATTCGTTTCGTGCTTATTGGCGACTCATTAGTAGGAGCCGGTAATATGCCCTTTAAACACTATATATTTGGATGAGGATTGTGGAGTTTATACCGTCAAACTTACCATATAATATTATACATTTATACAATTCCGATGCAGCTTCTGCTCAATGTTCTTCCCACACGGTTTATTTGGAACCGTTTTTAATATTTAATTCATATTTTGATATTATATATTACTTAATAAATATTTTAATCAAAATATTTCGTTATACTTTTTATATAACTGTTTTAATTTTTATTTATATATTTATTCTTGATATAATATATATATATATATATATATATATACGATGGCCTATATAATATATATTTCAAATGCTGCGTCTGGAGAACATACGTGTGAAGTTTAAACAATGTGTTGCACAATTGCAGACGTGTATTCACCATTTGATTTAAAACGCGTTTAAGTTATATTGTTATCGCATTCGAGTAATTCACCGATTGGTCAATTGGCCTACGTAAGTTGATCGACACCTTGCGCATAATATTTTAATAATTAATTAATTAATAATTATTAATATAATCCCCCTATCAATCATCCGCATTGGCAAGATATCTGGATGATTTATTAGTTATGTGACGTCTTCATAAGAATTAAATAGATAAATTCTGGATAAAAATATTATAGATGGTATAAAGAAATATTTTTAGATTTAAAACCCTACAAAACTTTTCTGAAATTTAAATTTTAATAAACTATATCAATTACACATAGATATAAAATAATGAAAGGGGAGATAATATTATATATATATATATATATATATATATAAATATATATATAAATATATATATATATATATATATATAATTAATATTATCCCCCTAACAATCATCCGTATTTGCAAGATATCCGGATGATTTATTAGTTATGTGAAGTCATTATGAGAATCAAATAGATTAATTCCTGTATAAAAATATTATGTGGTGACCAATATTTTAAGAAGCCAAATTATAGAGTAATTGTGACGGAAAAAATAGATATTTTTAGATATAAAAACCTACAAAGATTTTCTGTAATTTATATTTCAATAAACTATATCAAATACATATAGATTTATAACAATGAAGTCTAATTATTTTTAATTTAAGCACAGAGAAAAGAAAGTATGCAGATTAAAAAAAACATATGCGGGAAAATATTAACCATTATGGAAAAGAGTGTCGGCATTGAATAATATTATAAAGCTAAACCGAAAAATACCCAGAGAAAAGAATGACGACCGAAAGGTTCTTTTTATAGAATTTCCGAAACTGTGCTAGATGTTTGATCTTTAGCTTCAGAAAACAACAGTCAATTCTTCATTGAACTAATTCGTAGTTAGTGGGTAGCGCAGCAGTTTCTGAAACAGACGTGCCCAGGTTCGAGCCCTGTCCGCGAAAACTTCTGGACAGTAAGTGATTAGTTCCTAATAAGGACAAAACCGGTCCACTGGTTGAATTGCATTTGCTACAAATGATACAATGCTTAATTTATACTGTCTGTATATGACGAGACTGTTTTTTACATCAAGATCGCAACATTGCTTTAAAAAAATAATAGGTAACATATGCAGATCAAGTTAAAAAGCTGGCGACATATCAAACATAATGAGTTCATGAATTACCCTATCATAATTGTTTTAAATTTTCTTGTGAAGAAACCATTTGGCTGATTACGATAAATGAGTCAATAAATATAGAAAAATAACGAAATTAAGATCTATGTCAAACTTCCGTCGGTAATATTCATGCTATAAGAATTATTTGTTTTATAAATAACTATATATCAACGGACCAGAATAAATCGAAATTAATTTAATAGGTGGAATATTGATCACAGCCGTAGTAAAAAATCTTAAATTCCATATTTTTAAAGAAGTAGTTATCTTAAATAGTTTTACAAGAAGTAGCTGATGAAACTCGTATACCTAGGTAGATTAATGTAGCAATATTAATAATATTTTTAATATATATCTTACTTTTGGTCAAACATTTACTTTATTATAAATTTAACTGTTTTAGATTTACTCACTGGACCTGCTGCCTTGAAAACACATTTATCTCTCGTTTTACATTTACACCAAGCTTACAATTTCGTCATTTCATTATGCATTATTATAAGCTAATGCAACAAACACGGGTTCGAGTATTTATTCCTTATATACGTCGCCGGAGGTTAAATTCGATCAATAATTATATAACATTTCCTAATACGTCAGTAATATCCAGCTCCTGTTTTGTATTTTCTTGATATTGGAGTTTAATATTACATGACATAATATTTACGAAACTTTAATCTTCTGAGCAAGATTTTATTGTCAAATAGCATTGCTAACTGTCAAGAAAAAATTGACGTTATACACAACGTCGTATAATGAACATATTTCGTTCATTAAAGATTAAAATGGAATGACATAGTTAAATTTGATTTCGACAGCTCCAATATTTTTATCAAAAAAAAATTAATGAATAAATTAAAACGC
Source organism: Eudiplozoon nipponicum (assembly GCA_029291075.1). Lineage (NCBI taxonomy): Eukaryota > Metazoa > Platyhelminthes > Monogenea > Mazocraeidea > Diplozoidae > Eudiplozoon > Eudiplozoon nipponicum. The sequence continues at coordinate 77,190 of JAQBSW010000138.1, forward strand.
TGAATGTTTAAAAAGGTTCATGATTGTAAGCGTATCTAGCTATAATGGAAAGATATATTGTAAATAAGAAAATGAAGGTAAAAATTAAAATAAAATTGACCAACTGATAAATTGCAATTACAAGCAAAATTTAAGATAAAGTTACATCTGTTTGTGTTAAATTGGTCCCTGGAATTTGCTATTTTACTTATAAATTTTCTGTTCGCTGGGTGATCGACATAGACGTTACTCAGAATTTTGTCTAAATATTGCAGAAATAAATACGAACAACATCTGTTACAACCAGAAAGAGGTAAATTAAATAACCAGTTGGAATTAAGCATAAAATGTGATAAACAAAAAACGTGTAAGTATTGAAACCAACCAAATATATTGAATGCACGCGGGTGAAATTTTTACGTTCGTTTTATATGTGAAAATACTAGACATTTTTTCATACCCCATCCTGATTTAATCCTAAAGCAAAGACGAACAAATCTTTTCGTGCAATCAGAAAACCCAATGTGAATAGATGAAGAGAGACAAAATACAGTTTCCTCGAATACAATATAATTGCATACGGAAACAAATTGAAAACATTAAACCGGACGGCTTCGGTCTCAGTGGAAATTAACCATGTGCTTCTTACATTTGCAGATCTCGGAGGTTAAATCAGCGCCCATTTCATTTACCTTTGTAATTAATTGACTACATCGCCTCAATTACACTACATACAATTGCCAATTTTATACCGCGTTTTTTGTTCGTCTTTATTTTAAGTGGATTCCAATGAGCTTCAATTTAGACCTAAATTTGAAACTTGTAATCTTCATTTTAGAAAATGAACCGTGTCACATGTGATAATGAATAAAAGTATAATAACAGTAATTTATTATATATGCTCTTATTTCAAAATAAGCACTACAGGAGGCGGAAAATTAATAATAAATGAGATCGGTTCATCGATTGTAGTCAAACATCACGTACTTGACAGAAATTCAGTTTGGAGCCCTGAACTAAAGCAAACATAACCAAAATAAAAGTTGGCATATAATTTCCAATTACGCCCAGTATGCGGCTCAAATGGAATTGTGCATTTGTTGCAAGATTCTAAAGCCGATTCATAATTACGAAAGCAATAGCATCTTCTTCATTAAGTTAATCTACTACTAGGGCTAAATAACTAGATTTTGCCACCTACAGAATATTATAAGAAATAGGAATAATTTAAACGGGTTGTAATAATTATGTCTGAACGTCCAGCTTAGACCAATTAAGGTAAGTGATGCGTAAAATATTTTGTGTGATTACATCAGAGTATTTTTGCAAGAAAATTTAAGTTATCATCACATGTTCGGCATAGTGATAACATGTATATCATTATATCGTACATTGTATTTGCAATCAATTTTTTCGAATAATTGGAATTAAGATCTGTTAAATTATAATTTTTGCTTTGATTAACTTAAGTTTGTGATATAAATATTTCTGGGTTTTTGATTTAATTAGACTTGTTGCATAAATAATTTTTTTACGAGATATATAACCATATAAAAGGCGTCTTATGGAATAAAAATTTTTTTTCTTTAAATCAAGTTTGCGAGGTTGAAGTAAACACCAATCCCATTTTATTGAGCCAGTCCTCAAACAACATAACAAAACTACGACCAGTCGCAACACACTGACGCGTTTCGACCTTTCATGGTCATCATCATATTACGACGGCAAACTGATTAGCGAGGATCAAACCGCATTGAATATACATGGAAATCAAATTTAGATGAGCGGCTCTCACCTCTAGCAGTCTCGCATACATTGAACTTGACTGGAAATGTCGGCTGCACAATTTCTATGCAGTCACGAACATTAACTGTTGGTAGCTTTCGCCACATATACATATATAGGCAATACAATTTAACAATAATTGTTTGCGTGGGTGGTGGTAACAATTCTTGAAATCAAGTTTGCGAGCTTGAAGTAAACACCAATCCCATTGTATTTAACCAGTCATCGAACAACATAACAAAACCACCGCCAGCCGCAACGCACTGACGCGTTTCGACCTTCCTTGATCATCATCAGAGTACGACGGCAAACTGACTAGCGAGGATCAAACCGCACTCTATATATATATATATATATATATATATATATATATATATATATATATATATATATATATATATTCATTGTACCCTTTCTTATGTGCAAAAACAAAAAAGAAATTTTATCAGATATATGAAAATTTTCTTTCTCATGGTCTTCTCAAATATCTACTCATGAACATATCTTTATATATAAATTGGAAAGCAAAACAAAGATAGAAATATGTGAACCAAGAAATTCTATGATTATTTTTGAATGTTTATTTATGTTTCCTCGACCTAAAAACGTATCTTATTTCTCATTTAGTGAGAATACACAGGATGCGCCTCGAACCGCAAACAAATCTTTTCGAATGTATATCAATCAAAGTATTTTTCATGCAAGACTATTACAGGTCAGAACCGCATATCTTATTTTAGATTTCCTCATATATATATATATATATATATATATATATATATATATATATATATATATATATATATATTATATATATCTTTTGAAATGCGAGCTTTAATAAAATTCATTGTACCCTTCTTATGTGCAAAAACAAAAAGAAATTTTATCAGATATAAGAAAATTTTCTTTCTCATGGTCTTCTCAAATATCTACTCATGAACATATCTTTATATATAAATTGGAAAGCAAAACAAGATAGAAATATGTGAACAAAGCGAGTGTGAAAAATAGAAACCAATCAAATTGCGTGCGTCACATCCAGTTCAAGCTCAATGCTTGTACGTGCTTCTTCTGCTTACATAAATCCGGCTGCAATTTGTTTATCCATAAGGCTTCGTATGTGGCTAGCTCCCTTTTGTTTTTGCATTTAGTAATTACTTTGAATGCTACGTCTGGAGAACATACGTGCGTTGTTTCGATGATGTGTTGCGCAATAGCAGACGTGTATTCACCATTTGATTTAAAACAGGCGTTCAAGTTGCAATGTTCTCTCATTCGAGTAATTAACCGTCTGGTCGATCGGCCTACGTAAGTTGATCGACAACTTGCGCATGTATATTGGTAAATAATATTAGATATCGACATTAACGGCTGTTTCTCTTTGATTGCTGGTAAAGGCAAGTGTGTTACCCTAAATAACACTCGTAGTTTGGCTGCATTAAATGTGCGTGTCAATGCTGCTTCAACTTTCTTTTGTGCCATTCGGGAAACTGCATCCCCCTTAAATGGGATGTTTAGGTAGACGGTTTTCTTCTCTGGCCCATAGTACGTCTGTTTCTGGTTAACTCCCCTTTTAATAATTGATTCAATTAATTGTCTGGGATAGCCATTAGACATTAAATCGTTAATTGCTTTATTATATTCATTTTCTTTAGAATCTTGACTAACCAACCTGTCAATTCTTGAAAAACAACCACGAACTGTTGATAATTTAAGGTGTGCATGGAAATGGCACAAAATGTCTTTAATGGTTGCTATCCCAGACAATTAATTGAATCAATTATTAAAAGGGGAGTTAACCAGAAACAGACGTACTATGGGCCAGAGAAGAAAACTGTCTACCTAAACATCCCATTTAAGGGGGATGCAGTTTCCTGAATGGCACAAAAGAAAGTTGAAGCAGCATTGACACGCACATTTAATGCAGCCAAACTACGAGTGTTATTTAGGGTAACACACTTGCCTTTACCAGCAATCAAAGAGAAACAGCCGTTAATGTCGATATCAAATATTATTTACCAATATACATGCGCAAGTTGTCGATCAACTTACGTAGGCCGATCGACCAGACGGTTAATTACTCGAATGAGAGAACATTGCAACTTGAACGCCTGTTTTAAATCAAATGGTGAATACACGTCTGCTATTGCGCAACACATCATCGAAACAACGCACGTATGTTCTCCAGACGTAGCATTCAAAGTAATTACTAAATGCAAAAACAAAAGGGAGCTAGCCACATACGAAGCCTTATGGATAAACAAATTGCAGCCGGATTTATGTAAGCAGAAGAAGCACGTACAAGCATTGAGCTTGAACTGGATGTGACGCACGCAATTTGATTGGTTTCTATTTTTCACACTCGCTTTGTTCACATATTTCTATCTTGTTTTGCTTTCCAATTTATATATAAAGATATGTTCATGAGTAGATATTTGAGAAGACCATGAGAAAGAAAATTTTCTTATATCTGATAAAATTTCTTTTTGTTTTTGCACATAAGAAGGGTACAATGAATTTTATTAAAGCTCGAATTCCGTAAAATATATATATATATATATATATATATATATATATATATATATATATATATATATATATATATATATATATATAGGAACAAATAAGATATGCGGTTCTGACCTGTAATAGTCTTGCATGAAAAATACTTTGATTGATATACATTCGAAAAGATTAGTTTGCGGTTCGAGGCGCATCCCTGTGTATTCTCACTAAATGAGAAATAAGATACGTTTTTAGGTCGAGGAAACATAAATAAACATTCAAAAATAATCATAGAATTTCTTGTGAAACCTGAGACAGTTGGCCAGTTTCTCTATACATACTCTAGGTTGTTGCACTTGGTCAATCGAAATAAGCACCGTCCTGTGACATTATATATATATATATATATATATATATATATATATATATATATATCATATTAATTAAAAAAAGAAGTCAATTAGTGATCAAAATAATTATGGACGACAAGGCGGATGATTTATTTCGTGCAGTCAGTAAATAATATTAGCTCGTATAAGTGTAGAATTATTAAACCTGTATTGTTTACTTTCTATATGTGCAAAACACTAAAGTCAAGATAATTAATCGTGACGTAATTATGATTTGTGCAAAACGACTGTATGATCCTAGACACCAACTGTGCCTAACGTTCTAGGCTAAATTTACGCAATTTTCAGTCAAATGCAGGCTACTTGGACCAATTTATCTATGTTTAAAATAATGAAAAATGTGTGAAACCGGTTTTATAACAGATTTGGGTATGTGGTGTTAAGGAAAACAAGCTGCAAAACTGTTATGGAATGTTTGTTTTTATTCACAATTTTTCATCATTTAATATTTCATAGTACCCTTTCCATGTGCAAAAATAAAAATAAATTTTATCAGATACAAGAAACGCTTCTTTCTAATATTCTTCTCAAGTATTTACAAATGGACATCTCTTTATTTATAAATTGAAAGGCAAAACAAGATAGAAATATTTAAAATAGTAGATAGTGTGAAAAAAGGAAACCAATCAATAGCGTGCGTCATATCCAGTTCAAGCTCGCAATGCCTGAAAATGCTTCTTTTGCTTGTATAAATCTGGGCTGCAATTTCCATATCCATAAGGCTTACAAGTTGTTAGCTCTCTTTTTGTTATTAGGGATTAGTAAACATTTTGAAATGCTACGCCTAGAGAAGACGTCAGATGATGTTTGGACCGATGTGTTTGCGGTAATTGAACACGTCTATTCAAATCCATTTGATTTCTTATAACTGTGCGCTTAAGTTGGCTATGTTGTTCTCATTCGGGCATTGAACCGTCTTGGTCGATCGTCCTGCGTGAAGCTGGATCTGACAATGTGATTAACGTGACATATTTGTAAAATATTAGATGTCGGACATAAACTGCTGCTTTCACTTTTTTTGCTGTGAACGGCAAGTAGACATCAATTTGTTGCCAAAGCACAAAACCGTGTCGAACTCTATCTGCGTGGATGACCTGTGTATTTGGATGAGCACACCAATTGTTATATGCGAGCATAGGCAACTGAACCGAAATCTTATTCCTAACATAAACGGCATGGGTTTAGGTAAATATTGAGGATACAGAGTCAAATTAGCAGGTTGACTTAAGGAATGTAGTTTAAGAGATTGTTCAGAGGAACTTAAATGTTTCAAATTGGATGATCCTACCGCATATATGCATTATCCGAGCATGGCATCTCAGAGGCTCTCTTAAGGTAGTGACCAAAAGGCCTTTCTATTGTTCTATTGCGGAAATTGCATCCCCATTAAATGGGATGTTCAGGTAAACTGTTTTCATTTAATATTTTTTATGGAATCAGTCATTTAAATAGGTTAAATTATGGAATTATTGTTTATGTATAAATTTTAGTTTAGCAAATATTTTCATTTTTAAATCTAATTGAAGCATAAATTTTTAAAAGCAGGTATACAAAAAACAAGTGAACGAAAGCTATTCTTTTCACCACAAATCAACTCGACTGTAATAATTGATACTTTATATAGTCTTGTATTGTAAATCCACGGAGATTTAGTTTGATGAAATACGTAAATTTTAAACTCACAAACAGAGAGCGAGATACGCAATTGTATAGCCACATACACAATAACATGCACCCTCAAAAACCATCGTTTCATATTGAAATCATGTAAAAACATGTGATTAAATCACGTTTGCGTGCTAGAAGCCATCACCAATCCCATTTTATTTAACCAGACGTTTCACAACATAGCAAAGCCATCGTCATCACAAGTAATGACGTGTTTCGGCAAACGGGCTAGTGGGGATCATACCGCAATGCATAAATATGGAAAGCAAAGTTAGATGTGCGGCTGTCACTTCTAGTAGTCCCGCATACATTGTACTTGACTGGAAATGACGGCTTCAAAATTTCGATACTTTCACGAATAACCTTTTGCGGCTTTCGCTACCTGTATATAGGTAATACAGTTAAACAATGATTAACTGCGCGGGTGGTGGTAAAGTTTGATCGAAGTCAATGCGAACTTTTGAAGTAAAAACCAATCCCATTGTATTAAACCAGACGTCGATCAACACATAGCAAAACTACCGTCAGAAGTCACGGTACGCACTGTCGCGATTCTGACATTTCGATGATGATCAACAGAGTGCGATTGTAAAAACTTTAATTTGAAGCGAGGATTGAACGATCAAATACACATGTATAGAAAGCGAAACTATATATATATATATATATATATGTATATATATATCTATATATATAGATATAGCTATATGGTCATTGTTTGTTCAGCTGCGGATTTCTTTTTTTGCCATATTATAGCTGCCACTGTTTGTTACTTGTCATCAATTCTTACTTTGAAAACACACTGTGCGCCAAATTTGTCGTGTAATATTTATGAACAATCTGTTTAGTTATTAAGCATATTCCCATTCCTATGCCAAACGCGTTTAGCCTAAAATGCTTTTGAAATTTATATATGGTATTTAGCCACTTAGGCCTTTACACTTCAAATTTATTTCGACAAGAATGTATGGATATCTGTTGTCTTATAAAAATGCTATGAACTCGACCAAATCTGGACACAGAAATTCTTTAGAACTAGTTAATTTCAGTGATGTACATTTGTTGCGAGACTAATAGAGCTTAGAGTCGGCTATCTAATTTTGCATTCCATAAATATGAATTGCGGTATTTTTTCTTTTGAGTCAGTTTACCGTCGTACTCTGATGATAATCATGGTAGGTCTAAAAGCTTCAGGGTGTGCGAGTGGAGTTAGTTTTGCTATGTTGTTTGACGATTAGATAAATACTCTATGAGATTGGTGTTTACATCAAGCTTGCAAACGTGATTTAAGTAACTGTTATCACCACCCGCACAATCAATGTTTGTTTAATACCTTAAACAATTTTTTCGAGTTTCAAATATACAGTAATCTCATTGTATTTTAACATTCGTCGAACAACACAACAGAACCACTGGTTAAGTTCTTTCTGTTAGAAAAACTGTATATCGATATACGCATTTTCATATTTTGACAACGTTGTTGCAATGAATGTACACCATAGTCTAAATCTCCTTTCAATATGTTTAACATATTCGACAACCATCACCTGTCTCAGTAACAATACGTCAAGAAAAATCAGTATGCTTTAATTTAAGCTTCTGTGCTCGCAAGTTAATTGCATTTGATTGTCTACGTTATTAAAATTTCTAAGCATGCTCTTTGTTTCATTATTTTTTATAATTATGAAAGAGTTGTCCGCATACCTCAGGTATGTATAGCAAAATTATTAAATAGGTAATTGCTGTTATTTAAAATGCAAAATATTATCTGTCTTTCACATTATCTCCTCAATTATCTACTAATGAACGTATCTTTATATAAAAATTGGAAAGCAAAACAAAATAGAATTATGAAAACATAGAGAGAGGAAAACGGAAACCAATCAATTGCGGGCGTCACATCCAGTTCAAGCTCAATGCCAGAAAATGTTTCTTCTGCTTGCATAAATCCAGCTGTAATTTGTTTATCGATAAGGCTTCGTATGTGGCTAGCTCCCTTTTGTTATTGCATTTAGTAATTATTTTGAATTCCACGTCTGGAGAACATATGGTCGACGTTTCGATGATGTGATGCGCAATTGCATACGTTTATTCACCATTACATTTAAAAAGGGCGTTTAATTTACATTTTTCTCCCATTCGAGTATTTAACCGTCTGGTCGATCGGCCTACGTAAGTTGATCGACAACTTGCGCATTTCGATCGGCCTATTTAAATTTACTCACTTGGACCAACAGTATTTTACAGACCATTATGCGTAAACTGCAAAAGGAGAAGCTAGGTCGATTTTAAATCGCAAACGAAGATATTTTACTAAACTATGCTTGTTATTTAGGGTAACACACTTGTCGTTATCAATAATGAAATAGAAACAGCCGTTAATGTCAACATCAAATATAATTTACCAATATACATGCGCTAGTTATCGAACAACTTACCTAGGCCAGTCGACCTGGTGGTTAATTACTCGAATGAGAGAACTTAAACGCCTGTTTTAAATCAAATTGTTAATACACGTCTGCAAATGCGCAACACATCGTCGAAACATCGCACCTATGTTCTCCAGACGTACCATTCAAAATAATTATTAATTTAAATAACAAAAGGGAGCTAGCCAAGTACATAGCCCTATGGATAAACAAATTTCAGCCGGATTTATGCAAGCAAAAGAAACATGTTTAGGCATTGAGCTTGAACTGGATGTGACGCACGCAATTGATTGGTTTCAGTTTTTTTCACACTGGCTCTATGTTTACATATTCCTATCTTGTTTTTCTTTCCAATTTATGTATAAATATATGTTCATTAGTAGATACTTGAGGAGATAATGAGAAAGAAACTTTTCTTGTATCTGATAAAATTTCTTTTTGTTTTCGCACTTAGGAAGGATAAAATTTATTTTATTAAAGCTCGCATTTCAAAAGAATTTCTATTTGTGTTTAATTATGCGGCGAAATTTCGATTTCTTTTAATCTGGAATAACATTATTCAGAAGTTATGTAAAATGATTCTTATACATAATTTGTTTTAAAAACCTGAGCATTTCGGTAGCAGCATTAATATAACTTTGAACGATTCCAAGGAATTCAACGCTGTACAGTTGAATCGCTTTAGCTTTCATTAAGAATACTTTTTTACATTGCAGTTTTTGGATAAATTTTGACCTTGTAAAATTCCTGATTCAATATCTTTATACAGTACATCCCATTCGGTTTGGGTTCTATCTTAGTTGCTTCTTTCTTATCGTATTCTAATAAGTGAATGTATTAGGGTTAACGGGAAATCTTTGTAAGGCTTTACCATTATCAAATAAATCTTTGTATAATTTCTCTTTCCTTCTCGACGGTATTCGTTATCATGCGATTACAAGCACCTTTGAAGCTTGCAATTTTGCTTGGATGAGGCACACCTATACAAAATTCGGATGTTAAGGTCTTTCCTTCCACGATCTTACTCTTGTTTAATTGGTAAATGATTAAATTAATAAATATATAAATAATAATAATCGGAATGTTGAATAACAAGAAATAAAATTTGTGCAATGAAGAAATCAATTTTGATTAAAAATCTATATTTTACTTCAGCATTCCTCGATTCTGTAGAACATTCCTAATGCCGATACTTATGAAAGTCCGGCAATGATTAAAATCTATATACGTTCTTCAAGAACAGAAACCCCTGGCTAGAAAACGCTTTCAAAGGAATTGCATAAATTAACATTCTTATCTAAACTAATAAATATCACAATTATATATATATATATATATATATATATATATATATATATATATATATATATATATATATATATATATATGATATTAATAAATGTTCTTCTTGCCAATATTCGGTTTGTTACATTTTACCAAAATTTATAAAATTGCTCATCAATAGACATCTTCTTATTAAAAGATTATCTGAAAGATATTATTTAATTCGTTATTCAGAAACTTTTTGTAAAATTATTGATGTTAATTTTTTGAAGTATAACTAGTAAACAATCAAAAAATCATGCAAAAAGTCGTTGTGACTGAATGTGCAAAACACATAAATTTGGTTACATCAAAAGAACAAATGTTTGTAAATGGTCTAAAGAAGACTTACATGATTTCATAAACTGTAGAGGAAAATCGCAATCAGTAGGCTTAATAAGGCTGACTGAAATAAATTTCAGCACGTTAATGTGATATTCGAGTACACATGAAATAATCTTTTTAGTAAAAATAAAAAAGTCGAAAAACACATCGGTCTATAGTAGTATAGTAACTTTGAATTAACAGACAATGAAATAGTATATTTGCTATAAACATTGCGATCACAATATACAAATTTACTATTTTATACGCAATCTAAGGTACGAAACGCGAACTTCGCAATAAATAATTAAATTTGTTATAAGATCTTGTTTTCTGCTCGATGTTGGTTAACAAAATTTGTCGTGTAATTCAAAGTTCTTCTAATTCCATGTTGAAATAAAGAATATAATTTTGCCTGAACGTTTTTCTTCCATTATATATATATATATATATATATATATATATATATACTTATAATTAAAGAAAATTCAGTTCGCTAATCTGACAACCTTTACACTGCAACAACAATTTAGTGTTGTAGTAAAATTTAAAATAGGGCAGTTTATGTGAATACAATGCAGATGGGACATAATTTGAATAGATAAATTCGCTGAGAAATAACTAGTATAAATTGTTCAGTCCACTTTCCATCTAAATGGGGCAAGAGCCCCATTTCATCCGTCCAGACCGATTTATCTTAAATTTAATTTTGATCCATATTAGTCCAAATTACCTTGTGCTCTGAAAGAGATCAATCCATCCGGAAATGCAATATTACGTGTGAATGATGGCAGAATTTTTGTGCGGGGTGAATAATTAATAGGAGATTGAGCACTATCCACAATCAGAAAATTATTCTCAATGAATCTTTCATCAAAGGTGCAATAATAAATGACAAGAAATTATTGTGACTTGCGTGGTAAATACCAATTTGTCTATAGCGCAGTCGTAATACGTTTTAAAATATTAAATTCTATCTCAGAATAATTCTAAATAAAAGCGAATATTTACCAAATATGTTTCACAAAATATGTTTTTTTATTATAAATTTATGTAGAAACTGAAGCATCCCTGCATTCATTTGACTTATCTCCTGCCATATGTCACCATTAATCGTGTGTGCTTCGGTCGAACTAAGAGTGGGAAATTTTTTAAGGAATTTCTAGCCTGGTTGACAGGTAGCCGTAGAAATTTTGCCGTTTTGAAGAAACTTTTGCAGCATAGCATAAAAAATGCCCTACCTTTTGTGATGACTTTGTCTATTTTACAGATAATAAAATTATGCCCAATTTAAATGTTTTATCCATTCATAGCCATATAAAAACATTGCTTACAACTGTGTTTTAGTTAAACTTGCCAACATGCGGTAAAAATACTAGCTAAGCCCTTTCATATTAGAACATATTTTTAAAAGGTAGAGGTTTGCAAATGCTAACAATGTCAGTAAGGTACTGTTTTTCAATTAAGTCGATAAATAGCATCGAAAATTAGTTCGACTAAGTTAAAAGAAATATACATACGCGTAAATAAGACGGCTGATAACGTTTTTCCAAATTTGATTTGCATAACAGATAATAAACATGAAAAATAACACTATAAAGTAGTTTTCTTTGCTTATACGACTGAAAATAATATTGATTTTAGATGCGATTATTCCAGTGGTCAATTTGTCCGTCATTTTTGAATTCGAAAATTTTAGAAGCTCAAATAAATTACGCACTAACTTGAAATTATTTACTTTTTAACAACGCTAATTTAGAAATTCCGTATAAGTCCTCAAAATACCAATATTACATTAGACAAAAGATACGTTCTAGTGTTGTAAACTATGGCTCTTGGAATATTCTGAAAAATTGTTCAATTATTAAAAACAATTTTGCGAATTTGACGCAAACATCAATCACATTATGTACATACAATTGTCAGAATATACTGAGCATTATATGATGTAGGAAAAGCCTCTCATCCAGTCGAACGGTTTCGTCCTTATTGAGAGCTCTTCACGTACTGTACAGAATTTGTCACGGACAGGTTCGAGCCCTAGGTAATGTGCAGCAAAGTAGCTGTGGTCAGATCAACTATAAATATGTACTAGACCAAGTAACCAGTAGACGTTTAAATATCCTTGGTGAAACAAAACGAAAATATCTTTATCGGTATAATGTGTATAACGGAGCGATTTATGATTACTTAATTTTATATCAAACGGCTTAATTGTTCCGAATTAACACATTGACACTGGAAGCATTTTCACAAAAATATTATTCTATAGTCATGAAAACCGAACGATTGACATTGGAATAAGATAAGCAAACCATGAATCCTTAAAAAATTAGTGCTTTTTATCTACAATTTACAACATCGGATATCAAAACAATGAACTTTCATTTGATTAAGAAGTCATAGTGGAAATATTAGTTGTTCCTTATTCTGGATAATAAGGCATAACTTTTCTTCTTCTTCTTATACTACTACTACTTATAATAATAACAATAATAATAATAATAATATTAATAATATTATTGACATTATTATTACTAATAATAATACAATTATTATTATTATTATTATTATTATTATTATTATTCGTGTTATTTTGTTGTTGTTATGTTGCTATTAAAAATATTATTAATACTATTACTACTACCTAATACTATTTTTTAACTATATAGTATAACTATTTATTATTATTGTTAATATTATTAGTTCTGCCAATACTTTTACTACTACTCCTATTATTTTAAGTGTTATTATTATCATAATAAATGTATAACATTCGAAAGAGTACTTTATTTTTAAAATTGTCTGATAAAATGTAATACATGAGTCTGAGGCAGTTGTCGATTTTTCTGTTAATGATTTTATTTATAATAGAAAAATAAATTTGTCAGAAATAGACGCGAGCGATAAACTAACTTTAAATGATATGTTTGCAAAATTTCAACAAACGCTGTTTCGTTTTAATGGTAAAAGTGTGTTAATTATTTTTCTAATTTTTAACGACCTAACATGCTTTCCCTGCAGATATTCATAGAAAAATCAAAGCATTTTTCTGATTTTTTAGGGCTTTTCTAATCGACAACATTTAAGTATCTAAAACTATTTTGATAATATTTATTTTCACAATGGATAAATATTTATAGTCTATCTATCTCTTCTGGTGATTATACGAATTGTCGTGTTTTATTAGATAATTCAATTAAAACGCCGTTGCTAAATCAGTACGGATAGTTTCTACAATTATAATAAACTTCTACTTGAACAAATAGCTCAATATTAACCAGTGCAAAATTGTGATGACTTTATACTTTACAAAAGCAAAACCAAATCATTGTGTTATTAATGATTTATAGATAAAGTACAGTGCATGTTAAGAGCATTTTTCGCGTTCATTATAAGGTTTTTTCCTCTTCTACTATTTAATGCCCATTGATGCAGTCACAATAATCCATGCTAATTAACAATGTATATATGCTGAACCAAAAATTCATCTGACATTTATTTCGATGCAAAATATTTTGAAATTCTGATGCGCTAGTAAATTTCATCAACAGTTTTCACGACAGTTAACTCTATTACTTCTGACAACAAATCATGACAAATATAACTTTTCTGTCAAAGAATACCATTGTCTGATTATTTTTAATTTATATCTTCGTTTATCTCATAAATGCTAAATTATATAGTAGAAATCATCAACCTATAATTGGCTAATGTCTCATAATAATTGGTTCGTTGACAGCCGAAATGTTTCTGAAATTAAATAAACTTTCTTGTTGGAAAGTAAATGTGATTACTGAGCACATTTCAAAGGTCTTTAAGAATGCGAGAGCATACAAAGTTATTTATCATTTTTCTGCTACCAATCAAAATCTTCAAAAATATCCTATTTGTGGTTTATTCGTGCCGTGGAAAAAAATATACAAGACACCGCATATTTAGCATTAATGTATGCACCAACATCCAAGTCTCAAAAAAATATCCGGAGTGTAACACAAGGTCTTGAAATTTTCGCGAATCGAATAGTCTCAAATTTTCGGCAGACACTCTTAAACGCAGAAAAATTTAAAGAATGTCTTTAAAATCTTTTGATGGATTATTTCATCGCCGTTGTGTACGATGCATCATAACACATGTCAGGGCAAATAAAAACCTAAATCCGTTCTATAGTGCCAAAAATTTCATTTTCTGGAGATGAAAGAATTCTGAATTGAGAACTGAATGTTAATTGATTCTAAAATTTCGTTACACATAGCAAATTATAAACCACATACCACTAAAACGAATAATAAAAGCTAACATCGTCCAAATCAAAATTATTTATAAATTAAGAATAAAATATTGTTGCTTTCCACAGCATCTTTAATTTAACAACTCAAAAACTAGTAATCTGCCGCAGTATGATGGGCAAATTAACATTTTCCAACTAATCGTTTCCAATTTACTTTCAGTCAAATTCATGATTAAGCTTCATTAGTAACAGAATGGAGATTATGGCAACATTCTTTGACTGTTCCAGTTTACGCAGTTTTTTCTTTACCTTTTACTACGTTGACAAACAAAACGAATTAATTTCTAAATGCAAAATTAATTACAATATTGTTATCCAAAACCTTATTGACCGATCTCAAATTATCTGAAATTAGGCAGTTTAAAAATTTAGCATTTACATTATTAAAATTGAATTATTTCTACGGGCAGTAAATTTATTCATAAACCGTTTTTTATTGCATAAAAGTAATTTATCTGCATCTGTGTATTAGGTGATGCCTACCTGGTAACATTTACGACAAAATAGACAAACCGAAAACGGCATAAAATAACAGTATAACCTCATGTGCACATTTGTTTCTTGTGTATTGGCGACTTAGCAGTGGAAGCCGGCACTTCACCATATGATCATTATATATTTGATTTTTGAATGTGGGGAAATTGGATGGTACAGTCTCCTATACGAATTTGTATGCAAGCAGTAGTAGAGATAAATTCGTATAGATTGTTGGACAATACGATTTTAAAGCCAGCTCACTATATGCAGTAAATACCGAGCAAGTAAAGGGTACTCACACTATAGTTGCGTAGTCGATACATGGTACCTACACTATGATTGCTGAGTCATTACATGGTGCTGATACAAAGGATTTCGAGATATGCTAAGTTTCAGCAAAATTGATATATAAAGCTACTTCTAAACACCTGGTACTTCGGTAAATCCGTAAACACTGACCATGAAATATCTTTACCTCCATTGTGTTATTACTATACTTTGACTGGAATAGAATTTTTTAATAATTGTTGTTTGTCACTTTATATATATATATATATATATATATATATATATATATATGTGTGTGTGTGTGTGTGTGTGTGTTTGTGTTTGTATTAAAGAGAAATTGTTATGACCATAGTAAAGATTTAAAAAGAAACATCATCAGTTTTAATATGAATAAATTACAATTTTCCTCCCAAAATTTACGAAATTGAATTCATCTAGGTAGCCAATGAAAATCTGGAAGCAATTTTCATTTTCATTTGCACTGATTTTATTTGGCTTTGATTGATGAGTCCTTATCCCTAAATGACTTCCATCACCTGCTTGTCTGAAAATGTCGTTGGAACCAGATTTGCCAATTTATGCCGAATGTTCTGGATTTAATTTCTTCAGGCTTGACACCATACTTACAGGAAAAAAGCAACTTGAAAATGTGGTATCATCCCTCAAGACAGATCTATTTATATTTATTTTAATTCCTAAAGTATTTTTTTACTGTCTAGCCTTATATCCGGACTTCATATATATTCGCTTATACTCACATAGGTACACAAAATTATCCACAAAACACCCCACGCACACAACAACCTATAGACACATATGTGTATTCTAATCTATAGTGGCATTTATAGAATAGCTATAAGAAAACCATATGGATTAACATACATGCCTATACGTGATGTTTCGATTTTTGTATTTGCTTTTTCCGATGCGTAGAACAATAAAAAAAATTTAATTTTAATCAAATTGCAATAATTCTCAAATTCCCGTTTTACCCAATCTCATTATGTGTGCAATAGGTTATAGAAAGAGAGAGGTTAGTAAAAATGTTGAAAGAATATAGTAATAAACTATCGTTTGGACAAGACCGAATACGGAGCCAACACTAACGAATGGTGTCTCAACCAAATGCACATTTGAATTTATACCATATATAATTTAAAAAAATATTTATTTCCAAACCATGTACATATCTCGTTGTTTGCAAAATTACATATACGAAAAAAAGGTGGATTTCAACGAGTCACAATGGGTATATAATATATTTGTAATATTTTTTATTCTATTTAAATTTTATTGCGTACATATTTATATATATGTATATATATTTAAATATAAATGTCCTTTATATACGTTGCCAATGATATATTATATATAAGAGAATTGTATAATCATGATTATTATAATTATCTATCTATCCATCATATATATATATATATATATATATATATATATATACAGTAAATAATATGAATATCACATAAGCAACAATTTGAGTCCCTTACTTGACAAATAATACTATTAAAACACATTATTTAATATATATATATATTCTTTTGAAATGCGAGCTTTAATAAAATGCATTGTACCCTTCCTGTGTGCAAAAACAAAAAGAAATTTTATCAGATATAAGAAAATTTTCTTTCGTATGGTCTTCCCAAATATTTACTAATGAACATATCTTTATATATAAATTGGAAAGCAAAACAAGATAGAAATATTTGAACATAGAGAGACAGAGTGTGGAAAATAGAAACCAATCAAATTGCGTGCGTCACATCCAGTTCAAGCTCAATTCTTGTACGTGCTTCTTCTGCTTACATAAATCCGGCTGTAATTTGTTTATTCATAAGGCTTCGTATGTGGCTAGCTCCCTTTTGTTTTTGCATTTAGTAATTACTTTGAATGCTACGTTTGGAGAACATACGTGCGTTGTTTCGATGATGTGTTGCGCAATAGCAGACGTGTATTCACCATTTGATTTAAAACAGGCGTCCAAGTTGCAATGTTCTCTCATTCGAGTAATTAGCCGTCTGGTCGATCGGCCTACGTAAGTTGATCGACAACTTGCGCATGTATATTGGTAAATAATATTTGATATAGACATTAACGGCTGTTTCTCTTTGATTGCTGGTAAAGGCAAGTGTGTTACCCTAAATAACACTCGTGGTTTGGCTGCATTAAATGTGCGTGTCAATGCTGCTTCAACTTTCTTTTGTGCCATTCGGGAAACTGCATCCCCCTTTAAATGGGATGTTTAGGTAGACGGTTTTCTTTTCTGGCCCATAGTACGTCTGTTTCTGGTTAACTCCCCTTTTAATAATTGATTCAATTAACTGTCTGGGATAGCCATTAGACATTAAATCGTTAATTGCTTTATTATATTCATTTTCTTTAGAATCTTGACTAACCACCCTGTCAATTCTTGAAAAGCAACCACGAACTGTTGATAATTTATATTGGAATGGCACAAAACTGCTGTAATGCAAATACTGTGCAGACCATGTTGGTTTATGGTAAATTGTTCTGTTTAATTGACGATTAGTTTCTTTCTTTAATAGTACATCTAGGAAAGACAGACAGTCATCTTTCTCGTGCTCTGACGTGAAGCCGATATTCTTATGTGCTTTGTTGAAACTTTGAAGCAATGTTCGTGATTGCGACCTGTTTTTAAGTACAAGAAATATGTCATCCACGTACCGTATATATTGAGCACATTTACTTATGTCACTCTTTAATGATGTATTTTCTAGGTGCTCTAGAAAATTCCCAGCCAACACTGGAGATAAGGGGCTTCCCATTGCGACACCATCAGTCTGTTTGTAGATGCTTCCATTAAAATGAAATCGTACGTCTTTCGTGCATAATAAGATAAGCTTGCGTAGAGTGTGACCTGGCACTGATAAAATTTCTTTTGTTTTTGCACAAAGGAAGGGAACAATGAATTTGAATATCTATTTATATATATATATATATATATATATATATATATATATATATATATATATATATACATATCTATATATATATATATATATATATATATATATATATATATATATATATATATATATATTGCAAATATCTCAATAAGCATATAAGCAACCCTGTGTGTTTAACCCACATCTTATACGAATAAATAGAATCACTCATATATCTGTCTCTGCACAATATATTTATATATATAATGCATATTTAGAGCAACATATAAGAAACCCTGTAATCTCTCACTTTTTTATTTTTTACTCATATACTTACGCTTATTGCAATGTGCTACTAATAATTGTTCTGAGTTAAAAACGTGTAAGCCTATTTCTAACTTGTGTATTATTATATTCAATGATGCGGATTTAATATGAGCATCTGGCCCATTAATTACTTACATATGTCAATATTGCTGTTCAATAAACGCTGACGGAAGAATGGTGAAATTTTGGACCCAATGGAACTAATATGATTTCTTTGTGATGGAAGCATATCTAAATTCCACCCATCTTTCGGCCACGAAGCATTATGCAACAAAAACTTCAAAATGCCTGTGGGATTCCCGTTAGGTTTCTTAATTGCATTTAACTGACTAAAATCCGCTTTAAACCATCCATGGACCATAGGTTCCTGAAAAATGGATGTCGGCGTTTCGAGCTCGTCCACCTCAAGCATTTACGTTTTGGCTGCTGTGGCTGCTAGTAGCTGCTTATGCGTTGTTACGTAGAGCTACGTTCGTTTTTAGCCGTCTTGAAGCATCAGCCATAACTGGTATCGAAACATTATCCGAACTGGTGTCGTCGTGCATGTAGATTGTGCGATTTATGTTCAGTATGTTGTTCCAATTGCCATCTAGGAGACGGGTGTCGCTTGCTCTAATGTTATTTTGCAATACAGCGCGTCTGATCTGCGACCCATGCGTCGGCATTGCTTTTTTAATCTCGTTAATATATTTACAACAGTTAACATTAATTCGATAAGCGCGCACAAATTCAAAACGTACACGTCGAACTGTCGCATCAGACACCACATTTTTCCATGTGTATTCATACCTTTTTTCTTTCATCTTAATCTTGCAAAGACCATTCGTTCTGGACAACACATTCGTTAAATCATACAAGTGCGCGTTACAATCAAGCGAAGACAACATATCTGCCGCCGATTCCAGCTGCATTCAGACTAACTGTGGACACTCTACTCTTTTAGAGGTGACAAAGCATGGTGGATACTGAGCGCTCTATCCTCTCCTACACGTGACTCAGTTAATGAACATAGTTGGGCGAAATAGCATCCTTTATTCATATTCGTATTTTTTGGTCTTCGAACCAGTTTTGGTTTACCGTGACCTTTTGCATTGGCAGATATGGCATTGATCTTTGAATCCATTAAATTGTAGGAGTATGGCTTTGACGGCCAGCGCCATGGCCATCCACGTTTTTGAACCAAAATTTGGACATCCATAGCGATTAATTAAGCAGAGGATTGTGATGCCGCCTTCTGCTTTTGAGCGGTCGGCTTTCACTCTGGCCTTTCTGTAGACTTTGTCAATGACCTCTAAGTAGCTGATTAAGTTTAATAATTCTAATAGCAGCTTGATGGTTAGTTGTTACAACTGACGCCGCTCCAGCTTGGTGCTGCATTGTATCATTCACGTCATACTAATCCCGCTTAGTTTCACGAATGAAGCAGAAGTAATGCCCAGACTTTCCTATTTTCAATCTAGACTGAAAGTTCTCTAAATGCGCGATCAATCCTTCTTCATGAAAAGCAATCTCAACTGGAAATTCAAACTTCATTAGTGGAAACTAGGAGATTTCAAAGTGCAGTCTTGTGGCTTAAGCTGGAATTGGTGCAGTACGCGCTGTCAAAATGTTTTAAACAAGCTGTAAACAGCTAATCTGTGAAAGACCTTACTGTCACACGAATCTTTGGTTTGTCTTGTGAAGGTACCTACCAGTGAAGCTTGTCTTCAAACTATGCAAACGAAGGGTCTTGGCGCTTATTTGCAAGCGGTTAAATGATAAATTTGAAATCCGAGCAAACAATATTCAGGTTAATCGCCTTTATTAATGTTTCGCAAGTGCGTGTCACCTGGAAAGCACATGGCCTGATGATATTTGTGAGTAAACAAAACGTAAATTATTTAAATCAAGTTTGTGAGCATATAGCTGACCATATCTGCTTCTGTTGCATACTATTTATCACGTTTAATTTTAAACATTAAAATCTACTTGTGAATATTAGCTATGCTGTTGTTAATATTTAATTTGCCAATTATTCACTTGTGTAGACAGACATTGTGCTGGACTATGATTATCAAATTAAATTTACGTTGAAGACGTTTATTCGTCTAAGCATATTCCATATGCACCACTCAAAACAGTATCTTATTTAGATACAGAAAAAATGCATTTATTTCTAAAAATAAAGAAAACCACAATAGTAAACATGAAATATTGCAAAAATAAGGTCAGAAAGTAGCAAATCGTAAACTGTTTACTCATGATAGTCTACACTTTTATTTGGTGAAATACCCACTTATTGGCTTTTTAATGCAAATGAGGAAGTACTGTTGTCCAATCAAGGACTACAACTTTAAAGAATATTAGTAAAAAAACCAGGCTAACACTTGACTATTTGACTATTAGAATAAATATTTACCAATTTTATTGTATGTTACAAGTCGCACAACAAACGGAAACAACAACCAGTCACAGTAAATGACGCGTTTCAATTTTTCATTATCATCATTAGAGCATGACGGCAAACCGACTTACGTAGATTAAACAGCAATTCGTGTATAAGAGTTGGAAATCATATATTCGTCTCGATAATGAAATGAACATGACATTTACCAAAATTTATCACATTTACTTAAGTTATGCGGTTGATTTATCAATGATTACACAGATGTTGTTAGAAGTCTTTATATCGATTATGAGAAATTGAGATAAATACAAATAACTTTGTGTATAACACGTAGAATTATTGGTTTAGTGATTAACTGATGTTCGCAACCTTGATCCGTGCAATAAATGTTTGCGTAATTATAAAACTTATCGCCATATGACGAATGCACCAATAAGTCCACGTAACCGAAATTATCTTTCATGCACAAGTAATGAGGTTAATAAATGTACGAGTCAAAAATCTGAGTTTTTATAATTTATAAATGATTTATGGCTGTCAGGCAATGTAACTTATCGTTGAAGCTGGAAACGCGTTAGGAAGATTGACTGAAGGTAAATATGTTATTAAACAAAAATTGATTTCGCAGGTGGTGCCAACAAATTTTTAAATCAAGTTTTCGAGCTTGAAGTAATCACCAATCCAAATGTATTAAACCAGTCGTGAAACAACATAATAAATCTATCGCCAGTCGGAACGCTCTGACGCGTTTCGACCTTGCATGATCATCATCAGAGTACGACAGCAAACGAGCTAGCGAGAATCAAACCGCATTGCATATATATATATATATATATATATATATATATATATATATATATATATATGGAAAGCAAAATTGATATGGCTCAACCTAGTAATGCGCATAGTTACGCACTGGAAATGTCAGCTGTACACTTTCTATGCCGTTTGTAGTCTTTTGTCATATATATATATATATATATATATATATATATAGACAATACAATTAAACAATAATTGATTGCCAATCATGTACAATGTATGTAAGACTACTAGAGGTAAGAGCCGCATATCTAACTTTACTTTCCATATATATATGCATTTCGGTTTGATCCTTGCTAGTCAGTTTGTGTCGTACTCTGATGATAATCATGGAAGGTCGAAACGCGTCAGTGCGTTGCTACTGGCGGTAGTTTTGTTATGTTGTTCGACGACTGGTTAAATGAAATGGGATTGGTGTTTACTTCAAGCTCCCAAACTTGATTTTTTTTAAATTTGCTATGGTTACATAAAATAAGATTCGTTTTCATTTCATGTTCGTAAACTTGTCTTAAATAATTGTCAATACCGTTCACGCATTCAAAGATTTTCTAAATAAATAATAAATTGGCTGCTTACTTTTAGTATCAGGAAATTTCTTAGAAGAAGCCACTATCTCTAGCAACACGAGCATTCAAAAGCATGGCTCTTCAAATTTTTTTTAACCTATACAACCCTGTATTTACCGACGAATTCAGCTCGTACGCAAATTTTCACGCCTTTATTTTAACACTCACACATTCCTACAGTCTTCCTTCGATATTTGTGTTTAGTAGACACCTGACGTTTGATTTCATTCATGTTTGCCAATTCCCCGGATGGCCAAATGCATCGATTAATATATTGTATATTTGAACAATAAAACTTTATAAATATTATGTGTGTTATATTTAAAATTAAATAATACTCATCCATGTGAAAA
This sequence comes from Eudiplozoon nipponicum, assembly GCA_029291075.1. Lineage (NCBI taxonomy): Eukaryota > Metazoa > Platyhelminthes > Monogenea > Mazocraeidea > Diplozoidae > Eudiplozoon > Eudiplozoon nipponicum. Next base: position 100,041 of record JAQBSW010000138.1, read on the forward strand.
TAAGAAGTCTTTTTAAACTCGTAACAAACATTCTTTTATATTTTCCTCTCAAAATTATATATATATATATATATATATATATATATATATTTAGGCAAATTGAAATAGAATATTTAAACATGAAGAGATAGTGAAATATAGGAACAATGAATTTATCTAATGTATCACCTCCAGTTCAATATCGATGCCTCACCTTGCTTTCACGTTTGTGGAAATTATGCAGCAGTTCATCATCCACAGAGCTTTACATTTGACTTAATCATTTTTGTTATTTTATTTAGTAATTATCTTAAATAAAATGTCCGGATAACAGGGTGGCGATTTTTCAATGATATGTTACATAATTGCAGACGTTTATTCACTATTTATTTTGAAATAAGCGTTTAGTTTGCTATGTTCATCCATTGGAGCCTGGTCTATCGTCCTACTTAAAATCGATAACATGCGCATGCATATTGGTCAATAATACTTGAGGTTGGTTTTCATCAATTTCTGGTAAATCCAAACGTCTTATTTTTTAATTTCATTTTGTCTTTCATTCAAAATATATTTATATATGCATTTAATGAATAAATTATATTCAGTCTGACATTCCAACCTCAGTAGACATCGCAGTCAGTGCTACGACTCGCTTCATTGCTACACAAATCTTGGGGTATATAAAGTGATGAATATATGTCTGCAATTGCGCAATGCATCAGCAAATCCTCGCATATATGATATACGGATCTATCTTATAAAATAACTACCAAATTAATTTATTGAAATGTGTTTGTAGCATACAAAGCTCTGTAGCGAAACAAATCGTAGATTGATTTACCCAAACAGATTAAGCAGTGGGTTATAAATGGATGTGATAAACACATTTAATTTGGTCTTTCTTATATTTCAAAATGTTTCCATTTTAATTTTTTGCCTGTTATCTTTCAAACATTCTTTAAATCACGTTTGCGAGCTTTAAGTAAACACCAATCCCATTGTATTTTACATACATAACAAAACTACAATCAGTCGACCACATTGACGTATTTGAACCTTCCACGATCATTATTAGTGTACGACGGCAAACTGACTAGCGAAGATCAAACCGTTTTGCATTTACTAGAAAGCAAAATAAGATATTCGGCTATCATCTCTAGTAATCTTGCATACATTGTACGTGACTAGAAATTCCGGCTACACAATTTCTATGCAGTCACGAACATTAGCTTTTTGTAGCTTTCGCTACAAACACACATATAGGCAATACAATTTAACAATAATTGATTGCGCGGGTGATGATAACATTTCTTTAAATCAACTTTGCGAGCTTGAAATAAACACGAACCCAATTATGTTTCACCAATCGTCGAACTACTTAGCACAACTACCGCCAGTGCCTGCGAAAACTTTCCATATATATGCAATGCTGTTTGATCCTCGCTAGTCAGTTTGACGTCGTACTCTAATGATGATCAAGGAAGGTCGAAGCACGTCAGTGCGTGCTACTGGAGGTAGTTTTGCTATATTGTTCGTCGACTGGTTAAATCCAAAGGGATTGGTGTTTAATACAAGCTCGCAAACCTTATTTAAATAATTGTTTAGGACCACCCGCGGAATCAATTATTGCTTAATTTTATTCCTTCCAGTTTATATGTTTTTTAATAATTGAGGATAAAATGAAATTGCTATAGTTCTTGTAAGTGATATAATTTCTTTTCAATTTTTCACATGACAACAGTAGTATACACTACATAAAACTCGCATTCCATACGAATATATTCAATGAAACTCCTGTCGTAATTTCTTTTAAAATGAATTTAACTTACCTTATATGGTATGGTGACAAGTTTATATTGATATAGTTGATGATGTAATTTAATAGTATGTCAGTTCAATGGAATTGTTTCCATGTGTTATTGGGTAGACTGACAAAAACAGCTTGATATATGCCTAAAGAAGTTTATAATGAAGTTATATATATATATATATATATATATATATATATATATATATATATGTTTGTTGGGTATCTATTAATCAACACTGTCATTAAAAATATTTTTGGTTAGTAAACAAGAAAAATTTCGTTTTCATTCCAGTTTCATCATTTTGACATAAAGTAGCCATGTGCGGGATTTCAACACTGTAATATTTTTGAAAACCTTAATTTACTCACCCACCATACCGTTGATGTTTGAATTTGTCAGTTTTAATCCACTTTTTTACATGATGAATATTTGTCTTTACTTCAGTTTAATGGGAATCATTTTTGTATTACACTCCAATAGTTCAGGAAAATAAATGTTATTCAAAATGAAGCGTCGAGTAACAATTTCCTAAATAAAGTTTTACAGTGTATGCCGGAGAATGCGATCTAAAGGTCCTGATGTATAACGTAACTCGACCATTCTTGCCTTTTATATGTTTTATTCTACATTTAGATTAGGGGTCACTGTTAAGTAATAAAACGGAGAGTAACACAATTATGTTCGTGGAAATGAGGTGTTGAATAAATCACTGAAAAGTATGCATCATCAATCTCACATCTTATGCTCAATTCTGTTAGGAAATATGAAATAAATTTCGCGAAGTTCGCATTCTGACTTACACATTCTTGTACGGTATTCTTTTGAAACGAAAAATTTATAAATATATAGTATATGCAACAAGTACTTGCTTAAATGCCAGGGATTGAATGCAAGTTCATAATTTGGGAAGTTTTTCTCAACAACATAAACTTAAAAGATGTAATTGTTTGCGCAGTGCTGTCCTTCTTGTTGTGGATTTGACCGCATTTGATCTTTCTATGCATCCGGAACAGAAAATAAAACATAAACTTAATTTACATAATTGAACACAAAGATTAGAAATGTTATGTTTGTGTCTGCATTGAATTTCAGCAGCCGTTGAGAAGCAAAATTTGGTTTCATTGCCAATAGCGATCATTTTCAAAGTCAATTATCTTAGAACCTACTAGATTGAAAATATTTTAGCTCAGTTAATGAATTTCTATTTTCGCCTAGCCTTGAATTTTGTTTATTGGCACTGGTTGTGCATTCGAGGTCAGCAAGCTGATCAGAAATAGCATTTTCTATTGGCCAGACCTCGTAAAACGTTTATACACGACATAGTTCTACAAAGTAAGATCTATTATTCACCCTCCAATAACACCATCGATTATCATAAAATGTGAAAAACGACCACTACAAGCTCTGTTTCAATTCAATAATTCGTCATTAGAAGCTGCAAGAAATCGAAAATTTTCATTTAAAGTTTCCACATAAAACGTCACGCGCGGTAGCTTCATTAGCTCATCCAATGGAAAAACGATTAAGTGGTTTTAAAAAGCTATGACGCGGGTAGAACAAGTGCGTAAATTTGGTCAACACAACCCACACAAGATGGCAATGATGCCTGAAGTTAGCTCGTTAGTGTATCATACGTTTTCACGAATCCTCCACTGTATTAACGCCGTGACCAGCAGGGATGAAGCAGAACGCATGGTGATGCCTCCACGAATAGCTGAAGGAATAGCATCACCTTTTCTCTCAGTTGTCACAATGTTGGCACTCTGCCCAGGAACTAGTTTAAATCCATTTTTCACTATGCAGTACAGCTCTAGTTCAGATAATTTTTGATAATCTATATTCTAAACAAAAATAATTTAAATTATGTGAAACATTTATCACTTGATATGAAATTTTGCACTAATATGGTTTCAAAGACAAGAAATCGAAGCAATGTAAAATTTCCACGTGTACTTAAAGCCAATTTAATGTTATTAATTCTAGTGTTTGTATCTGTGTAAAATATGGTCGCGTCGAGAAAGATGAAATTTAAATGGTAACATTTGCCTGGCTTACATTTCTTTGCTTAAGTAGCATATAATTGTGGTGCTCTGGAAATTAGTGGTAACGACAGATTTTAAAAATAAAATTTACTGCTCCGTTTTCGAATGTGAAAGAAAAGAGAGGTTTATGTATCAGAAATGAGAATTTTACAATAAGCAAATCCATTTCGTAGCTTTTCAGTCACTGTTAAGCACTAACATTTACGAAAAGTCGAACAATACATATATTTTTTTTGTCAAAACATTTAAACCCATCCTTATGTGGGGATTTGTGCTTACTTAGTTAACATCAATTAAGTTGAAAAAATGGTTTTTGACAGAATACTGGAATACCGTTTAATTTTGCACAGTCTACCCGATAAATAGTACTATTAAAGAAAAAATAAGACATTATTTAAACAAGAGAGAAGTCATTATGCGAATTGACTGTTTAGGCTGTGCTTTCAAAAACGGATTTTATTGTCAATATTCAAAATTTCAATGTCCGTATAATAGCAGATATTTAAATATTTTCCAAAAAATTTGCAATACAATTCTCAATTTCGTAATTTAGCAGCTACCGTGCAATTAGGAAGGGAGGTAATTTGCTGAAAAGACTCAAAAAAATAATGACGCTACCGAAAAAGTTATTGTCTTGAGCTATATATCTAGCTTCGCGTCGATTTTTTGTTTCTCTATCAATGAAAAAATTATATTTTAGCTTATTTTTGTTTTTTGTTAAATACCTGCCGCCAATTTTTTGTGGCATTACTGTTTAATGTTGAGTTATTGTGAAAAATAAATTTTAGCATAAATTTAAACCTACATAGATAGGAGTGCAACGGTATTTAATAATGGAAGCTTTTCTGTCTTATAGCGAATATAAGCGAGAAAAAACTTGTTTGTATGCTTTATAATTAAAGTAAGTCTCCTAATTTTTGTCGGGATGCCTAGCTAAAATCAACGTCTTATATGCAACAGATTTACAGCCTCCCAACCTTAACGAGGTCAAACTGTCCAAAGCCCTTTTTTGACTTAAAAGTGTTCAATGTTACCATCAGAAACAGAATTCTTCTCGAGTTTAACATTACTTTTGTGCATTTCATTAGTTCAATTCCATATATAATGTCTTATTATTTGACGATAAATGTACTTTTACATAATATATAAGAAATGAATCAAAGCCATTATAATTAAATTTAAAAAGCACAATAGCCGATCTCATAGAACTTTGTAAAAGACGTGATTTAACATTTTTGTCATGTTTGGGGAGTTTAAGATAAAGACCAATTCTTATGTATTTAACCAGTCGTACCTACGGACGCGTTTCAATAGACTTAATTTGCCAGTGTCCTGTGGTTTTGAAAGTATAATGTAATTCCAAATTAAGCCGAATATGCTGAATTAATGAATGACGTGCTCAAACTTTGTAAACAATATTTATTAAATGTCAAGATTTGAGATCAAATAATGTTTTCAACTTGCGAAATTATTAATTCTTAATGACCATTTAAAAATTATATTGTCGTATATGTATGTAAATTCGGCACTCAGCAATTACAAAACTTTCGTACAGTTTTAAAAAATTATTTATTATTCCTGGAAAAGATCATGTAAATTCCAATCCGCCTTGTATAAATAGGATAGAGTAAGTCAGAATTCCCTTATTGTGAGCCAACATTTTATGGGATTTTTATTCACAAACTGAGGAAACTAAGTAACAGACGACTAGTTTGTAATTAAAGACATAAATTTCATCGAAGCAAATATAATCTATCTAAAGTTTTGCATTGCCTTCAGAAACAGTGAATTTCATTCAATAAAATAAAATATATCTCATATTAACTTAAATGATGTACATAATAGGATATAAATTAAAATGCCAAAATCGGAAAAGAAAAAATCAATAAGAGAGTTAATAGAGAAAGCGTCTGTGAAAAATGCATCGTACCATCATCTATACGTACTTTCCTAATCTGTCTCATTTTCTGTCTACATTTTTTGGTTTTCATTAACGTAGCAGTAATAGTTAATGAAGAACTTTGCATAGAATGCCAAGTAATAATGTGCATATATTAAAAAACGCAATTTTACGTATTAATGCGTTGCCCTTATTATATTTGACAGTTGTAATTGTGTTCATGAAGAAGCTCGTGATATTAAGGCAAATTTTATAACGTAAACGACATAAAATATTATCGAAAATGTTGATGATGTATTAACCAATGCATTTATTTTTTAAGACGAATTTGAATACAATAACCTAAACTCTAAATTAAACTAACTTAATTGAGTGAACATGGTTTTGTTTAATGAATCTCTTAATATTTTACGGTTAGAAACGAGTTATGTGCTAGACATTATATGTTTAAATTAAAAAATCGGGTGGCAATTGTGATGTTTCTTATACTGATAGCAAAACAAAGTAGTTTTAGAAGTGCAGATCTTGAAATTTTCTCCATTCCATTAAAGAAGTGTAATCGATTACAATGGAAAGTATACTTTTATGTTTATAAAACTATAGAGGCCAACATAATTTGGAGAGATACCAATGTGTATTTTCTGGATCAACGTAAATGTTACTCATTATCTACCGATTACTGATGCTTCCATAGTTAAACAATATGAATATAGTTTGAAGAAAATGCATGTTTTCATTTTGTGAAAGAATTTTTATTAGGATTCGAGTGCCGTGTGGGCTCTAATAGATGAATCGTTAGTAAGCGCCAAACGTGTGTATAAACACTTGGCTTCCGTGCAAAATTTTGCCGTATTTCACTGTTCTTTGTATCAATTAAATTATTATTTAAATCAAAGTTGCAATCTTGATATAACCATGTGTCCTATTATGTAGATATATTTTTCACTATAAAACAATTTTTTTATAACGTAGAAAAGTTAATTCAATCTATGGACCGGTTTCGACCTTATAGGGAACTCATAACGTATTGTTCAAAATCTGCTGCAGGCATATCCAACTCTCAAATACATTCACGTCAGATTTCAAAAAAAATTTTAATATAAAATCTGCGTTATTCGTTGTATATAATTATATGAACTAATAAATGTTGTTCGATTATCATTTCAGTAATGTCAAAGAATTGTGTATTAATGCCATTTTAAATTAGCATAGAGATTTCTGAGAAGACAAATTATGGACGTAACAGTCAACTTTAAACGCATTTGTTCTTATAAAATTGCCTCGATGATGTTTTGAAAATCTTAATATAAATCAAATTATTTTTTAACAATATTTATAGATTTTTATTTCTCTTTAGATTAGTCTAATGATTCGCTGCAAAACTTTCCACATTTTTAATTGTTATATATACCGTCGACCTTCGCTCCACAATTAGGAAAATAAGATTAATTTTGATTTAGAAATGAAATGACCAAATTTGGATTTTAATCCTTTAAAGAGGACCGTTTTTGTGAGAAATTAATTTAAGTTGCAAACTTGATATCGCACATTATACTTTATTCATATCAGGATATTGAAATATAATATTTGTCCTTTAAACTATTAACGTCATTTTTTATCTATGAGATTTTATCAGCAGTGAAAATATTAAGAAAGAAAGCAATCAAAACTTCATTACATACGATGAAATTCGATGTGGAAAACTAAAAACTTATAGAAAATTATATAAATTATTTAAGCGCTAATTACTTTGCGCAGCGACATTGTGATAAATGCTTATTTAGATTTATATATTTGAAATTTATTCAAGAATGGAAGTGGACAGCAGTAAGATATGCGAACTTCGCCTTCCATTCCTAGTATATAAATTAATAAAATTATAGAATTGCCTCACAAAAGAATATTGAAGGCGAACAATGAGTGGATAAACGTTGTGGTAGGTTATCCTTTCGCATTAGGTGATCAAATTCATAAATTGAAAAATCGCACACCGAGAGAAATTTTAATGATTCAATGCTTAATATTTTAAATGTATAATTGATTATGATCTCCAATACGGTGATCCTGAATTTAAAAAAATAATCTGTTGCTCCGAAATTTAAGGACTTAGCTGACAATCGACTTATTGTAGCCTGGAATTTTGGTTGATTTATACAAGATATTTCTATTTTCTATTTAAAATATACGATCAATATAAACTGAAGTTTTTCTTAATGTGAGCAACGTTTTAAAAGTTTTGACGTGTTTAAAAAATGGACGTAAAATGTATTCAGAGAACTGTCGAGATGTTGACTTACGTTAATTTTTTGCAAGTAATTTCCAAGTCAGAGCGGATAACAGAATTATCGAGGTTTTGGATATCGAGTAATTAATTGCTAACCAATTAGTGTGCATCTGCGCTTAGCATAACATCTGGTTACGTAAAATGTTCATGCCTAGTTTCGTGCAGATCCCGGTACTAGTGTGCTTTCCGAATTAGTCGCGTAAATGTGTGCATTTAGCGAATATTTGATACGCAACTCCAGCTTCATTCTATGTTTTTTTGACACGTATAGTTAGGCAATTATCGAGTATTGTCCTAATTTAACTTACACAAATAGATCAACACCTTATTTGACAAACTACTAATGAGTGTTCATTACCTTCCAACTGTTTTATTGTCATTCTAACATTAAAAAGCATTAGTGTGACTAATTTCAATTCAACACTATAATTCATTATTTTTAAATTCATAGAAAAAAATGTAAATTAAATCAAAATCAAACTGTTAGGTGAGGAATGTTATCAATAACAAATTACATACTGGTCTCATAAGAATATTTAGTGAATGGATTTAACAATTCTCCTATGATATCTAATTTAAAACATCTCGCATGCTCTAATTTAAATTTTATATTATCGCTTCCTGATTAAGTGAATTTCTACTCATACACGCCCGTAAACAAGACAACTATTTCAAATACTTTAATGTAAGCAGTTTAGCAGAATTGAATAACCAAATATGTAAGTAAAAAGTCAGCATACCTTAAGAAAATATTTCATTTCGCAAATTCTAAATTTTAAAAAAATAATAAATATTGTACTTATTTTGCTTCGAAAAATGACTGCTGTTTTATTAATAGTGAATATGCCATTTCTGCAATATATACTTTGTTATTCAAAACTTTTTTGCTGCATACTTTAAGCCATATAATGCATATCTGCCTAATTGGCAAAAAATACATTACATCACATTTTGGTTATTTTTTGCGTTTTAGTTGCACTTTTAATTTAGAACATATTTGTGTGTATTCAAATAAGACGCGTGAACATGGTTATATGAAGATATTCTCTGACTTAATATATTAATATAGAATTGATTTTTATAGCAAGAATATTTATGTTCAATCTCTTTACAAAAATATAATGGAAACAGAGTAAACTTGTTCTTTAATTGATGGCAATATACGCAAAATATTCCTCTGTGATCAAAAATATTGGTAATTAGACATACATTGTATTTCTGCATAAAACGCTTATCACTATATATATATATATATATATATATATATATATATATATATAGTGATAAAATTTGTACAAAATAAAGCAATATATTTAGGTACATAATTGATGAATTCTAATTTTATCACACCATTAAGATAAATATATTCAACTTCGTTAGTGCTTTAAAATACATTAACTTAAACTCAAAATGATGGAAGCGAGAAAATACGTGGCGATAAAGATTATTGTAAATCCTAACTAATAAGATTGTCCGAATATGCAGCGAAATGTATCTAGACGGTACGATCAGATGTGCTAACATTAGACCTTACACAAAATAACAAAGCATTCAAAATTAAAATTGTGCAAAACATAAATTTAAGTGTTTATGTTAGAATCAGTTAGAAAATGTTTTATTTTGTAAGAATGTTACTCAAATAAAATTTCACGGAAATAGGCACACACACACACACACACACATATATATATATATATATATATGCGTCAGTTTAAGCTAAACATTTAATAAAAGAACGAAATTAATTCACCAACTAGACCGAATTCATATTTATTTTAATTGTGCAATATTTCTTCAACTGGGGACGCATTTAACTCAAATTTGCTTTTGATTAATAGAACTCATGTATATTGCGATATATTCCGTGCACAACGTGCAACTTGTCATAATGTATCAACTTATGTTTTTAGCCCGACTTCACTTCTGTCTGAACAAATTTGGTTCTAAACAAATTTATTATACTAGGATTGGTATCATTTAGCTAATTTCAGTACAACCAAAATATTTCTTATGATAGCGAACGCAATTCATCAAATAAGTCAGATTGGTCTTTGTTTGCCACTCATTAAGTAATTGCCATAACTGTCGCAGGCGAAGCTTGAAATGTGGCACATTTTCCTTGTAGTCTTTTAATTAAATTACTTGGGTGGTGCATTTCCAGCATACTTCTTTAGTCAGTCCTTCTTTTATCAGCATACCACATGGCTTCAAAATCCAATTAGCCATCAGCTGAGATTTCAGCACTGAACTCACATACACCCACTTAGGGAAGAATTATTGAATTGAAGAAATATGGCAGGATTTGTATTTCAATTGTTCTGAATATAAATATGAATTAGAATATAGTAAAGATCGCAATTCATGAAATACAATGTTTTCGTCCTTGTTTGGCGCTCATTAACTATTAACTAGAGTTGCCGCGAAAAGCGCTTAGATGTGAGCCAAATGGTTTTGAGATTTGTAATCCACTCGACTAATTTTCGGGCTAGTCCTTGTTTAAGGTGAAATGTATGAGCATTGAATCGATTTAAAAGGCTGATTAACCATCATATGTTCTTCCATTATCCCATTTCGGGCGGTAAATAAATAGATTCTTTCAGATTTGCATGATACGCGAATCTGCAGTTTTAGCATTTAACTTAAGGTGTTTTTGTGAATCACCACTTTAGATACGCAACTCTGTCTCTCTTAGACTGATTGGTGTAAGTTTGAATAATGCAATTGTGGCAAAATAATAATTAAAGTTCTCCTAATTATGGTTAACAAGTACTAGTCTTTTGAGAATTGCCATGAAAAAATGTAGCGCAGGTTAATAACTACTTCATTTCCGAAGGTATAGCGCTGCATATATTAGAAAAAAGATTTAAAGTTATGAAAATTAAATTACAAATATAAGTTATAACTAATTTTTTAGCACTATGACCATGTTCAAAGATAACCGCAAGTACCTACAAATGACCAAATTCATATACTTTTAAAAGGCAAAATCTAAAGTTTTAAACAAGAGAAGAAACGAAATAAAGAAGCTTGATATTAATGACTTAATCAATTTTCAGTGTGTAGAGGCCCTTAGGTCACTACCATAAGGGGGTCTCTTGGATGCCAGGCCCGGAAAATCCATATATGCGGAATGATCATCTAATTTGGAACACTTAAGTTCCTCTGAACTATCTCTTAAACTACAATCCTTAAGTCCACTAGCCAACTGCTCTGTATCCTCAGTATTTAATAAACCAGACATGATATTATTAAATTACTTGTAATTTATATCCACAAATTTCTGAACTGGAATGATTGAGACCTTAAAACGAATATAAACTTTAGATACCCAAAGCAAATTTGTGGTTCTTTTCGCTGATAATTAAAAACAAAACGACGAAAAGATTACAAAGTTTTATTCACAAAGAGTCGGAGATGGAACCACGCAGTGTCCCGCTTATGCAATTCAGAAACTCAGATCAAAACTCTCTCATTTCCTTCCACAAGACAAGTCCAAAACTTCGACAATATGAACAAAAGAACTTCCAAAAAATTTTACAATATTTTTCAAAAATTACAATATTATTTTACGAAACCAGCGATAACATCAAATGTCCAAAAATAAAAATTGATTTATTTTTATATGAGAGGTCAATTACTGTCCGATAATTAATTTAACCTCTACACATTGTCATTCATATATTAACTGGCCGGATAAATCGAGCAGAAATTTGCTTGCTCACGACATTTCCTAAATGTTATAAAACTTTTCTGCAATAAAATTTACAAATTGCGTTTAACGCAATTTTTGGTGAACCTAATTGGTGTCAATCGAACCATTTTACTCTCAATTCTATATAGACGTTTAAAATTGTCTTCTTCTGTTTGAGTAATTAGCCGTCTGTTTGTTTGGCCTACGGAATTTGATGGACATTTATCGTTTGTTCAATTAATCCTTAATATTTATGGATGAGATTAATTGTCGATTATCTCCAAATGCAGATAATTAAAAATGTGCGACGTTGTTCAATAAGCGCAGATTTATCAGCATTAATTTTGAGCATTAAAGCCACAGCCACTATTCTCTTTTATTTGATAGAAACAACTTTCACTAATTTGAAATATTCAGGTATACAGTATTTGTTCATAATCCCGCATTTGCGTGTGTCTTTTGAATTTTTCTCTCGCAGTTGACCTAATTAGTTGCTCAGATTAGTATTTACAGAATGAATTAAACTTGGTTTAATCTGTTTTAAAAGCAAAATAAAGAAGATTTTACTTTATTCTTAATGTTCTCCTAATTTAAATCTAGAACAATTGGTTTTCGATTCTTACCAGGGCGATACCAGCAGTTTCAAATTTTTATTTAATGTGCAAAAAAACTAACACAGTATAAAATTTAATTATGTTGTCCTATAGGATTTTTTTCCTTTTAACTTACTATAAACATCTTTTGTAGCAAATC